>PVLD010019962.1:0-34980 GCA_004027595.1 Dinomys branickii
CACGCTCATAAGCTGCCATGCTGTCTTCAAGTTCTGAAATTCTATCTTCGGTTTCATTTAAACGGTTTTTCATGCTTTCAGCGTTAGTTTTCAAATCCTGGCATTCTCTTTGGACCTGTTTCATTCTTGGTAATTCATTCCTAAATTGCTCTTGTAACATTTCCATTTGTTTCCTATTTTCTTCTAGTCTTTTGTCTATTTCTTCTCTGTGTGCACGGAACATTTCTTCCATCATTGTTTTCAGCTCGTTTTTTGTCTGAGAAATCATTGCGGGTATGTGGCTTATTTCTGCTTTAAGCTCTTTTATGGCCTGTTGGATTTGTTTCATTTCGGATGCAATCGTTTCATAACTCTCAGGTATGTGGCTTCCTGATTCCCCTGTATCCTCACATTCAAAACTTGTTCTGAGTGGGGTGAGTTTTGAGATTGCGTTTTGTTCCTCTGTTTTCCCATTTTTGGGTATCAGATTCAAAATGTGGAGCTATAAATCCCCCAGGCAGTTCAGCAGGCAAAGGTCTGCTGCAGAGGCTGCTCCAGTGATTCCTTCTCTTTGGGAGAATGTCCCTTAAGCTGTCTGCTGAGATTTCCGCTTCTACTCCCTACCCTGAGACCTGGCTGGGGCATGTAAACAGCTCGCCGCCCCAGGGGTCTTGCAGACAGGCCACCCAGGTGTTCCTTCCTGGGTGGAGCTCCTTCCCCCCTCATAAATCCCGTAGGGGCGCCTAGCTAGCTCTTCCTACCTGGGAGATCCCGCAGTCCTTAAAGCTGCTTTGATGTCACTCCCTGGGCAGAGCTTCTTCCCGACTGAGGAATAACCGGTTAGAGCACCCACTCAACTCACCCTGGGATGGTGCAGACAGGAATGCCGTTCAGATGTATCTCCCTGGATCGAGCTTTTTCCCGACTCAGAAATCCCGCCGATTGCAGCGGCTCCAGTTGGCGCGGCGCTGGCTGCGGGGGTGGGGCTCTGAGCGGGATCCCGGAATGCTGCCCAGATTGGCGCAATCTGTCCCAGTAGCGCATTCTCTGAGTTTCCTCTGCTCCGCTGCCTCCAACAAATCCTGGTTACAGCCGCCTCCGAGCCAATCGGGTTCCAGAGCTGGAAGCGTCCCTCCCGCCGCAATCGCTCTCTCGGCTGTACGCGATTTGAGCTGAGCTGCGGCCCAAGTGCAGCGCCGATCCCTTGCGTGCCCAGCTCTCAGGATCCGCCCACTTCTCACCGCCCAGCTTGTCCAGCCGGCCCTTTAATGCTGAGGCCGCGGAGAGCATCCCGATCAGTTGGAATTTTGCATCCATGGACCGGGTACCCGCGTGCAAAGGATTGGTCTCTCGGAGAGATTCCCTCTGCCGCTCACCTGGTCGCCGTCTTCCCGGAACCTCTGGCAGCAGAAATATTAAAGCTGGAACAATACACAGATTAACACAGCCCTTGTGTGAGGATGACATTCAAGTTTGTGAAAAATTCTGTATTTTTAAAAGCAGGACACACTGCAACCCCAGATTTTAAGTTATACTACAAAGTTATAGTAATAAAAACAGCATGGTACTGGCACAAAAAGTCATGTTGAGCAGTGGAGTAGAACTGATGATGCAGAAACTACCTCACATATATTTGGTCATCTGGTTTCTGACAAAGGGACCAAAACCATATGCTGGAGAAAAGAAAGCCTCTTTCCAAATGGTGCTGGGAAATCTAGTTGTCCATATGCAGAAGAATGAATCTAGTCTTATATCTGCTACCTCCCCCAAAAAATCAGTGCAAGAAGCACATGAATAGCATGAAGAAAGGTGGGGGCCACGAGGGGAGTAAAGATTATATAATGACTGTGGGGATTGTGTAAATCGCAAGAGGATTAATAAACTATAACACTTAAAAATACTGTAAATGGGTGGCTCTCTTCTGAGGGCCCACACTCCATTCTGAATGTGTACTTTAAAAATTCTATCTAGTAAACCTCGCCATGCTCCTTTTAAAATATTTTAAATGCTTTATGAACAACCCTAACATGGTTTTCTTGAAACTCCAAATCTTTGCTCTCTCCTGCCTGGAGAGAGTTTTTTGCCTGGGAAGGCAGAGCTTAGATTGAGCTCCAGGTCTCCAGTTAAGGGCTAGGGATGTGGCTCAGTGGCAGAGCTCCTGCCTTGCATACATAAAGCCCTGGGTTCCATCACCAGCACTACCCAAACAAACCAAAAAAAGCCAACCCACCCCAAGTTTCTAGTTAAGCTCCTCAAACCAGCTCCCTAATGAGAAGCTTGGCCCTCTATATCTTCCCCAGATCTGTGACTCCAGTTTACTATTGGTAAATGCAACCTGCACTCAGTGGCTTCAGATAATGTCTTTTTTTTTTTTTTTTTTGAGGCAGGGTCTCGCTATGCAGTTCAGGCTGGCCTTGAGCTCAGTTTGTAGCCTAGGCTGGTCTTAAACTCACAACCATCCTCCTGCCTCTGCCTCCCAAGTGCTGGGATTATAGGCATGTGCCACCACACCAGGCCAGATAATGTTATGGTTTGGGGGATATTTTGCAAGTGGAACAGTGTAATACAGGACACATATTTTATGATTATTTATAACAATCACCCAAAAAACGATATACAAAAGAGCGTAGGAAATGTGTCCACATACTAAGACCAAGGAATCCAGGTGAGGGCCTGGATCCCACAAAAATGTTCTGTGTGAGTCCAGCTTAAGACCTACAGCTCATAACAATGCCTCCCACGACTGGAGGCCCAGAGCCCATAAGAGTATCTCATACAGGCCTATTTCATGGATCTAAGCTGTGAAGGTCCAAAGGTCAGTGGCAGAATCTAAGAAGTCTGTGCCAGTGGGATGAAGGATCTGTGCTAGCAGGCGGAGGGATCTGCACTGGAGCTGGAAGCAATGTGCAAAGTAAGAACCAGAGCTCCCCTGAAAGGTACCACAGCCATCCTCAGCAACAGTGAGGCCCCGAGCTCCTCCGATGATGAGGACAGCCGAGTTCCCATCAGGAAAGCCAACATGACAAGCTTCTCCAGGAGACTGAGCTGTGCACTTTCTTCACCTCTGGAGCCAGGAAGCGATGCTCAGAGTGAGTACCAGAGCTTCCCCAAAGTGAACCAAAGCCATTCTCTGCCAACAAGATCCCAAGCTCCTTGGAGGATGAAAACGGCCAAGTTCATCAGGAAAGCCAGCACGACAAGCTCCTCCAAAACAATCAACAGCTCCTTATAGCTTCTACCAGCTCCCAACAGCCTCCTTCTCCAGTTCTGCCTCTTATGCTGCTGGCAACAATCCCCAGGTGGACCTTCCACATCCAGCATCATGCTTACTCAGTTCAGCTGGGGGTTGTAAGTTGACCACCAGTTGTTAATCCAGTAGAGATAGTAATAATTTATTGTTGCTCCTGTGCCTTTAGATGAGCTGAACCCGCTAATCTAGGCCTGGTGGCTCTGCAGCTCACTCTGGGTGGGTTGGAGAGACGCTCTCCTTCCTGGGCCAGTAGGTGAGGCAGGGCATGGTTTTCTCATAGTGACAGCAGGCACTCAAGTGGACCTCCTACTGGCAACACAAGTGAAATAGCTGAGCTCAGAGTTAAAGGGTACGCAAGTAAAGCACAGTATACTCAGATGATGGGAGGGCATCACAGTTAGATGGCAAAGGATGTGCATATGTACAACAGGTATCCATTGCTGCATAACAAATTACCCCAAACTTAGTGGCCTAAAGCACAATAAACATTTTATTATGCTTTACAATTTCTGTGAGTATGGGATTCAGGAATGGCTCAGCTGGGTGTTTCAATCTGGGACTCTCATGAAAGACTAAAGAGGCTACATTCTGCAAAGACTGAAATGAACCTGTGCAAATACTGTACAAGCTTCTGGGCAAATGCTCTCTAGACTGTACTGAGCACCAAAATAGAAGACTGTGGTACATAAAGCATGGGTTAAGAGATGGTGAACATCGACTCAATTCCACAAAACACACAGGAAGAGAGAAATAAAACAGGACACACGGTTGGAAGTCACTTAGTAAGCTGAGAGGTGGGATGGCTGCCGAACTCCTGGGCCCCTGCCCCACACATTTCCACGGCCAACAATCTTTCTTTCTTTTTTTTTTTTTTTTTTTTTGTGGTACTGGGGATCGAACTCAGGACCCTGTGCTTGCTAGGCAAGCGCTTATTCCACTGAGCTATACCCCCAGCCCCTCACGGCCAACAATCTTGTCTGCTGCTTCACACCTGTTTTATTTCAGCACTCTTCCAGCTGGTCTCTCTGCATCCAATTTCTTAGGCTTCCAAGTTTTCCTAGTCACAGCTTCTATAATAATCTTTATTAAAGATAGTCTCATTGAATAAGACCCCAAGGTGATTTCCTACTGCTTAGTATTTTAAGTCTAAACTCCTCAGTACAAATCAGTGTTGAGGATCTGCCGGTTTATTTAACCCCTTTGAAGTGATCACCCCGAAGGCCCCAGCATCAGCTCCCACTGTACTTTTGTCTCCATCTCAGCTGTCAATACCTGCATACCTGATTTTTCTAGCACAGCTGCTAGAACACAACGGGTACTCAAGAACATTCGTTAAATGAACATTTCTGGAGTAATAATCAGGTAACTCTGAAAGAAAGTCATAATTGCTTTATGTAGGTTTCGTTGAACCTGGGTCAAAAGCACCTTCCTGTTTGCATCACATACATTTCCTAACACCTGTCTGCCACTTGGGAAGCTTCTCTAACCACTCTCACATTCATCTGCCATGCTTCACCTGGGCAGGTTCCTTTCTATTTCTTATTTCTTATATAAATCAAGCTGGTTCCTTTCTCAGGCTTTTGCTTCAGTTGCTTCCTCTTCTTGAAATCTCTCTCCATCCACTGTCTTCCCCTATATATAGTCAACTGTTTTTTGTCATTCAGATCTCAGCTTGCATGTTATGTCCCCAGAGAGGACTCCTGTGAACATCTAATTTAAAGTAAACCATTTAATCCTTCAGTATCTATTTTTCTATGTATTTATTTTTGTCTTTTTGAGACAGGGTCTTCCTGTGTAGTTCAGGTAGGCCTTGAGCTGACTTTGTAGCCTAGGTTGGTCTTGAACTTGCAACAATCCTCCTGCCTCAGCCTCCTGCTTTAGTATCTATTTAGGTTTTTGATTGTGCAGTTGTCATGATCAGTTATTTCTCTTGTGCACTGGATGTGATTACTTATTTTATACTGGCCTTGGCCCTGAGATGTAAGTTCCATGAGGGCAAAGATACCGTGGCTCACTGAGCACTGGTATTCTAGTGTCTGGCACACAGTGTATCTTTAAATTTAATGAATAAATAAGCAAATCTGACTCTCAATGGCTCAGTGCCAATTTCCTGATGCCAGTAAACTTCAACATTTTCTCTTGATTTATTCTACTAATTCTTCTAAGACTCAACTTTTAAAACAACCTCCTCCAAGAAGTGCCTTCTGAAGCATGGTAAACCCTTAATGCTGTATTTTCCTGCATATACAGCCTGCCTATACCATCTAATTTGTTATGTGGTCTGATGGGTAAATTGTTCTCCAGTGGTTCTCCATGTGGATATTTTTCTTTAACTGTATATGTATCATCAGATCCTTGAGAGCAGGATTGAAGTATGTTTTTAAAAAGTTATTCCTTTGTTCTCAATGCTCTGGGAGACGCTATGTCTTCTGTTACATAGCAGAAATTCAATATACGTTGACTAATATGTACCTTATTAGCAGTGCTTAATTTAGCTCTTCTAGTTGGGGCAAACTCAGTAAGACGTTAGGGAGTAAACGACTGTCTTTGTCTCTCCCAATATTGCCTAGTGTAAAAAGACAACAAAAAAATCATAAAAAGCATCTAGTTTTTTAAAACCAGAGGAAGACAGAGATTTTTCTTTATCTATAGATGTCATAATTATCTTTGTAGAAATTCCATGGAGTCTACAAAAGAACCAAAACCCATTAGAACTAATAAACGAATTTAGTAAGGTTGTAGGATGCATCATCAACATACAGAAATCAACTACTTCTGTATACTAACAACAAAAGATTAAAACTTGAAACAGTACCACTTGTACAGTATCAAAAAAGATATGCTTACAGATAAATCCAAGACAAGATGTGTAAGATCTGTATACTGAAAACTACAAAATGCTGCTGAAATAAAACAAAGAAAACCTAACTAAATGGAGAGGTATACCATGTTCATAGATCAAAGAAGCCTTAATATTAAAATATTAATTCTCACACCAGGCAGGAGGATCTATTGCTCAGGCCTTTCAATCCTGCTCTCAAGGATCTGATGATATATATATATATAGTTGAAGAAAAATATCCACATGGAGAACCACTGGAGAACAATTTACCCATCAGACCACATAACAAATTACATGGTATAGGCAGGCCATATAGGCAGGGATAGGATTCTCATGCCTATAATCCTAGCACTTGGGAGGCTGAGGCAGGAGGATCATTGCAAGTTTGAGATCAGCCTGGGCTATAAAGTGAGCTCAAGGCCAGCCTGAACTGCATAGCGAGACCTTGTCTCAAGAAGACCAAAAAAAAAAAAATTAATTCTCCACACATTGATATATAGAATTCCAGAAGCCTTCTTTGTAGAAATTGTCAACCTCATTCTAAAACTCATATCCAAACAAAAAGGACCTAGAATAGTCAAAACAACTGTTATGGTTGATACAGTGTGTCAACTTGAGAACTGAGAAGTTTAGAAGCTTAACTAAATGACTCAGCAGAGGGCCATCCCCAGCTTGTGGAAGAGCAGAGCACAGAGATGGTGTGGGCGGACAGCCTCCACACTACATAAAGGAGGAGGAGAGGCTTGCTCTTCCCTTCTCACTCTTCATGCTTTTGCTGTCTTGTGCTGCCCTGCACTGCTCCGCTGCACCAGGCCACCCTGCCTTGGAGCCAGCTGATCATGAACTGAAACCTCTGCATGTTGTGAGCTACGTAGATCTCTCCTTCTTTAATTTTGGGTGTCAGGTATTTTGTCTCAGCAATGACAGAAGAGTAACAAAGACAACTTTGCAAATAAAGAACAAAATTTGAATATTTATACTACATAAATTTGGGACTGATTATAAAGTTACAAAAATCAGGATAGTGTAATACTGGTATTGACCTAAGGATGGACAATTAGATCAATAAAACAGAATAAAGAACCCATAAACAGACACCAGATGTGTGTATCCAACTGAGTCTCAGTAGGTCAGAGGAGATAGGCCAGTTTTGGATAAATAGTGCTGGAAAAGTTGGATATCTACATGTGAAAAAGACTAATCCGTATCTCCCACCTTATACAAAAGTTTACTGAAAATGAGTCATAGACATAAATGTGAATTTTATACTTTGAAGTTTCTAACAAAATGAAGGAAAATCTTTGTGATTTTAGGTTAGGCAATGAACTCTTAGGTATGGCACCAAAAGCAGAATATATAAAAGATCAAATTAATAAAATAGGCTTCCTTTAACTTAAATTTTCTTAGAAAGACACTGCATAGAGTAAGTACAGACAGGTCCAGACTGGGAGGATATATTGCAAAACACATATCTGATAAAGAACTTCATCCAGAATTTTTTTTTTTTTTTTTGTCTTTTTGAGACAAGGTCTCACTATGTAGTTCAGACTGGCTTTGAGCTCACTTTGTAGCCCAGGCTGGTCTTAAACTCACGATGATCCTCCTGCCTCTGCCTCCTGAGTGCTGGGATTACAGGCATGTGCCACCATGCCCAGCTCATCCAGAATTTAAAAAGTACTTTCAAACTCAGTAATATGATAGCAGATAACCCAATTAAAATGGGCACAAATGTTTGAACAGATACCTAACAACAAAGATGTATCAATGGCAAATTAATGTATGAAAAATAGATACTCAGCATTATTAAACACTAGGGAAATACAAAATAAAACAATGAGATAAAACTAGACATAGAAAAGCTAAAATATAAAAATTGGTCATATTGAGTTTTAGTAAGGTTGTGGAACAACTACAACTCTCATTCGCCATTGATAGAAATGTAAAATGTAAAATGTAAAAGTGGTTTGGCAATTTCTTAAAATGGTAAACATATACATATCACATAGTCTGGAAAGTCTACTGTTAGGTACCTAATTGAAAGAAATAAAAACATGTGACTCCTTCTAGGTATTTATCCAAAAGAAGTGAAAGTATATATTCATACAGACTACTCCTATATGAATGTTCATAATAACTTTTTTTTTTATGTTTTACTTTTCTGACACAGGGTCTTGCTGTGCAACTCAGTCTGGCCTTGAACTCACTATGTAGCTCAGGCTGGCTTTGAAATCACAGTGACCCTCCTTCCTCAGCCTCACAAGTGCTGGAATTATAGGTGTGTGCCACCATGCCCAGCCATAGTAGTTTTTTGGTAATACCTTCAAACTGGAAACATTCCAAATGCTCATCAACAGATGAATAGATTCTGGTATATCCTTACAAAGGAATATCATTTACCAGAAAAAGACACTATGCATATGTGCAATATTCATACATGCCAAAGTACTAGGGAAAGTCAAAAGCTAGTCAAAAAGACTACATACTACAGGTCTGTGGTTCCATTTACATAAAATTCTACAAAATTTAAATTGACAGAAGATTCTTTAAGGATCACAGCAGGCTAGCGCAAGAGGGAAGGATTATGAGGGATGACGAGTAATTTTTTATCTTAATTGTGATGACAATTCCACTGGTCTACAATAAAGGAAATTTCAATATATTAGATAGTGCAAAATATGTAGTTTATTGTACATTGCTAGGCTATCCAAGATGAGAAAAATCATTCTAATCATTTTAGGTCTTTTATATCATTAATTTCACATATATTTCTGGGCTACTACTACTTTGCGAGGCACTATTCTGGCACTGGATATACAATGGAACTAATATTCTTGTAGAATATAAAATAAATAACAATAATAAAGGCAGATGTTGACACCGTGATTAAGATGAGCATCATGAAGTGGGGAATTACTTCCAGCTGGTGGGTATGGGGCGGTGGTGTCTCTGAGAAGGTCCTGCTGCTGCAGAGGTAAGAACACTGAACTGGAGAGCAAAAGAGCACCTGCGGGCCCCTGCTGTAAAGCCTCCTAGAAAGCATGCTGACTCACCTGTCCCAAAGAGCACCCGATCATGATCATGTAACTGTAGACGCCTTCCAGAACCTTTCTAATCCCAATGACTAAATATGGTATTAGCTTGACCTTCTGGCCTTACAGATCTCCCACCGTGTATCGTAAATCTGCCTCTGCAGCGTCACTTTTCACTACCCCTTTATTCTTTCTTGGAAGAAGGTCTCATCTCAAACATGCTTCCTTTCTGTCGATCATGCGGTTTCCTCTGCCTGGCATGCCAGCCTTTCCCATCTCCAGACATCCGTCCTTCTTTTGTTTGTCTGTTTTGAGACAAGGTCTTGGTATTCCAGGTCTCACCCTCCCAACTGCTGAGATTACAGGTGTAATTACTACGCCTAGCTACTCCTCCATCTTTTAATGTTTGTCTCAAATACCACATCCTCATTGGTGCCTCTTCTTTCTCTTTTTCTCTCTCTCTTTTTTTTTTCTGAGATAGGGTCTCACTATATAGTCCCATCTGTCTTGGACTATGTAACCCAGGCTGGCCTTGAACTTGCAGGTGATCCTCCTGCTTCAGCCTCCCAAGTGCTAGGATTACAGTGTGTGCCACCATACCTGGTTCTTTGGTGCCTTTTCTGATTCCTTTATTCTTGTCATTTTTCTCAATGGGCAAAAGTCATCTTGCTATTGTTTTTATTATATTTTAGATGTTGGCATAGGGCTCTGCAGGTAGCAGATAATCTGAAACTTGCTAGTGGACTGAATTTTTAAATCTGTACATCAGAAAGCTGTCTGATATCCAAGGAATATGCACATAAAAATAAGACAAATAAATTGACAGAAGTTACCTTGTCCCACAAAAACATCATGACATTCCTCATAATCTAGTGACTAACACTGAAAGCATAATCTGTGCTTGAAAAACAGAGAATGGATTTTCTAATTTCAGTGACCATTAAAAATGAATTCTTTCCCCAGAGAATCGTCATTTCTTTTGAAACTCACTTTCCTGGGTCATGGTCAACCCCAGGTTTGAAGGTTGGAATGATTTATGGTACCTAGCATATAAGTCAAGTAGTAAGTTATAACTTACAAAATTACAGAGAAAGAAAACAAACAGCAACAACCAAACAGCAAGGAAGAGTAGTTCTATTACATGAAGTCTAAGGAAAGTAGGAATAAGCTTTCAAGATTCTGCTACCAGTGGACTCACATAGATGTGCCTAATTCTCCCCACAATGACTTGTGAGATTATGATGGAGTGAAGTGCTGTCTGCCAGGGAAATCTGTTGGACAGTCAGTGTTCAGGGTATTTACTGGGGCTCTTTGCCTGCCATGTACCAGCAGGGCAGAAGGAAAGAGATGTTTAGCATAAACCTCTTTATGCACAGAAAGTTTAGGTGCCATGTTAGCTTTTTGTTACTGTAACAAAGCATCTGAGGAAAACAATTTAAAGGTCAAAGAGTTTATTTTGGGTCATTATTTCCACGGCCGACTGGTTCCATTGCTGTCTGGTTCCACTGCTGTGGCCCTGAGGAGAGGCTTCCCCTTGTGGAGGAGGAGTGTGGTAAAGCAATGCTGCTCACCTCCTGGCAGTTGGAAAGCAGAAAAAGTGAGATGGCCAGAGTGGAAGGGGACAGGGACAGGGTGTGCTCTCCAAGGCAGAGCCCGGGGCCGCTTCCTCCAGGGAGGTACAACCTCATGCTCTCGCAGCTCATACCCAGCAGGGCATTCATCCATTGATGGGAACAGCACCGATGTCGTGGCCCTGACCTCTGGGCAGTGTTGCACTGGCGAGCAAGCCTTTGCCATATGAGCCTTCTAGGGAACATTTCAGACTTGAGCCATAGTAGGCCCTGCAAAGCATTCTTACCTGTTGGGAATGGTAGGGACACTCCTAAAACTTAAGTCTCCAGATGCTAGCCATGGGCTGACTTTATAAGCAGGCTTTTCTAAGGATAATAATCTACTTTGGCAAAGAATACACTGAAAATACTCAGACTTTTTGAATCTTATTTTCAGGAATTTTTAAAGCAACCAGTATGTGCCACCATGGCAATATTATATACACTAAGATGTAACAGCAATATTATTTAAATTAGTTAAAAGATGTAAACAGGCATCTTAAGAATTGAAGCATGGCTCAGTAAATTACAATATAATAGTGTGAAGAAATATTAAAGTCATCAAAATTATATCTTTGAAAACTTTTGCTGGGGATAGAGCTCAGTGGCATAAGCTTTTGCCTGGCAAGTGCAAGATCCTGAGATCCAGTCCTGGTACCCAAAAAAAAAAAAAAAAAAAAAAATTCTATCTTTAAAAACTTTTAACTATGAAAAGGGAAATCAAGATATTAAGTTATATATCTTGACTCAACTCAAAAATAAGAGAAATACAGAATGAATTTAGAAAGGAGTATACTAAAATATTACAATTCATTTCTAGGGGACAGGTATATGAAATAATTTTTATATGCCTTGACCTTTCTCTGTGTTTTCATTTTTTATTTAATGAACATATATTTCCTTAGAAATAATCAGAAAACACATTATAGTAACACCTATGTTAAAATATTTTAGATATTTTGGTCTGTGGATCCAAAGTCAATTTTGTTAAAATGTAAAAGTACTTAGCAAATATAGTGTATAATGTAGTATATATTATATGTAAGGCAGGGCTTCAAAAATATACTTCAAATTACTTATCATAGAAAAAAGATACAGGAAGGGAAGACTTTCTTATAAATGCTATAAAAAAACACAATGATGAATTTTTATTGTAAGGAAGAGATAGAACACAAACTATGAAATGCAAAAATAAAAATATTTTCAATGGACAGAACAAAGAATGGATTTCCTAGATTACTTTGTTTGTTTCCATGATCATAATTCACCTACTCTGTGCAGCAGTAGTAATTTAAGTCACATACATTTGCATGGGTTTAAGGAGAATTGTGTAATTATAAACTTCTCTTGGAGAAGGCGATTTCGAATGTATCTAGTTGCAATGCCTCTTTTTTTGGTCTTTTTGAGACAGGGTTTCACTGTGCAGTTCAGGCTGGCCTGGAACTTGAAGTGATCCTCTCGCCTCAGCCTCCCCAGCGCTGGGATCACAGGCGTGCCCCACCACGCCCCGCTCTAGTGTCCATCCCTCCAGCTTTGTTTAATGCATACACCCTTGTCACACAGACACCACTTCACAGAAAGCTAGTTTCCTGCTGCCTGCGATCACTCCATTAAGTTGCCTAGCAGAAGACAGACACTGATTGTATTCACTTGGGACAGATGAGGGGGTTTACAGCTTATTTTAAATCACAGAGCATCTCTTTTTGTACTCAACTGGCCTAAGGCTATGGACGTTGTGCAACAGAGACCCACAGAATCCATCTCACTTCCCGCACGACCTCCACTTGTGGCTGCTTCCCTGTCCTGCCAGAACACGCAGACCTTGAAGGCGCCCTATGTTGGGGCAATGTGTGTACTCCCTGCCTCTGAAGTGATTCCTGGGCCAAGTTAGAAAAACCAAACTGTGAAAAGCCATGGCAATGGCAAGTACACTTGGGAGTGGTGCAGAATTTTTCTGGTTGGGAAAGGAAATGTGGTTAACCTAAATTTTCCCTGGGGTATGGAGAGAGGCAGTGAGAACCACTCTCACTGCTGCTGTTCAACTATGCATTTCTGTTTCCAGTGTTAGAAAGAATGACTCTTTAAATGGTTCAGCTATATTCTGAAACTTAACTGCTTAAAAATAGTTCAGTATTTTAAAGGGATGTGTTTAGATGAGGAGGCAGGGAAGGAGGCCAGGAGAACCAAGCACTGCTACAGATTCTTTTGAGTAAAATTTTATTAGCTGTTAAGAATGGTGCCTGCCCAGTGCCTGTTCCAGTATGACCAGCAGTTTTTTAGTCTTGTTTGCTTCCTCTTTTTCTCAGGAAGCAGCAGCACATTATATTAGAAAACACACGGAACTTGGTGTTAAAAACTGAGGTTCAGACTTAACACTGAAATAGTCATTAACAAATTTCAGATACTGTACTTTTCCTAACCCTAATCCTAACTCTGGGCAGAAAGCAGAGTATCTGGCATCTCTGGATTTTAGGCTTCTCCTCTATAAAATGGGAATACCAAAAAATGTCACCCTTTTTTAGCCTACGTGATTGTGAACAAAAAATGTGTAAGTAAATGGAAAGTGCTACCTACGCGTTTATTATTGCTGCTGTTAGACCTGCTTGCTGCAGGAAAGCACTTAACAAATGCTCATAACGTTGTTAATGAGCTGGGGTACCTACAGTGGGCAATTTGTAAGACTGGATGAATTAAGAGCCTAAGCCAACGGTAACACTTTTGCTTAAACTTTTACAGATATTTAACTCTAAACACTAATACATGGAACTAAATTGAACGACTTGGAAACATTCTGGCGGAAAACAACGCCTCCACTGCACAAGTAGGTTGCTGTAAGCGTCACGCAGTGAGAACTCAGGTATGGCGGATGGCGGATGGCGGATGGCGGCTACTAAGTCAGGTTTGGGAAAGTGGAGAACAGCAAGAGTTAAGAGCTGAAGGCTTAGCTAACAGACTGTGTGATCTTGGGGACATTATTTAATCAATTAGTTTTCATATCTGTAAACAGGAATAACTACAGCACCTACCTCTCAGAATTTCTATGCAGATTAAATGCAGAAACAAACCCTTCACCGCACAGTTAGGTGCTTAGCTATCACCATCACCATCACGCTATAGACAAGATGACTCGTTACGAGCGGAACTAGACCAGAAATGACCCGGTTTACAAACTGAGTTCAACCCTAAGTCCTAATAGAGAACATGTTTGTCTTTGAAAATCTGTGAAGTGGGTTCTCTGTGGTCCCATGTCTAGTGAGCGCCCCACATGCCACTGTGCTGCTGGGGTGAGGTTAGCGGTGCTCCTGGGAACTGTGGCTCCCAGAACCAAGTGTCAGCAGATGTCCGAGGTACAATTCTCCATATTTCACTAACCGTTCTCAGAACCATCCAGATTCCCTAGGTCAGACTTTTAAAATTTAACATTTTTAATTAAAACTGCTCATGTGCTATGTTTGCTGCTTGTAAAATTTGTCTTTCTTTTTTTCACATGGAAATGTTAATGCTTAGGCTGTGCACACATATATATTTTTTCTTGTTTGCACTGAGTGAAATCTTGCTAACACAGGAGTTGGAATAATGAAGCCCAGGGAGAGGAATCTCTTATAATAGTATATACCATGGTAAATGATGGTGGTGGTCAATGAAGCAATTACTTCACATTTAATCTCCTATGGAAATGAAATAACCGTATTTAAAAGAAATAAAACCTTTCTTGAGATGTCCTGCCAAATGAGTCAAAAACCTTAATTCTAGACCCATAAAATTAATAAAAATAATCCAACTGTGCAACTGTACTACTTTGTATCGCAGAGCTTCTAGTAAGTACTGAGTTCTGGATCATGCCTATAGGAGACATTCTTTCCACTTCCCTGAGAGCTGTGTCCTGGAGCTCACAGTCCACTCCTCGGGGACGTGGGGGCCCCTCCCCGGGGATAGGCTGGGTTGAGCTGCCTCAGCAGGCTCCGTCCTCCAGCTTGCCTGCCTCCCTGCCTCGTGACCATACTAACTGCCAGCCGGAAGCAGCCCGCTGCCGACTGAGCTGCTGCAGACCGAACAGACTGTGAATCCAGCCAAAGGAGAAGAGGTTGTTTTAATTGGCTAAATCTGCTGTGTACTAAGCGTATGGCTATGAATTTGTAGCCAAATACTAATCTAAAAAAAATGCACAGTTTAAATACAAAACAAGAATGGTATTTTTGCTAATCAATTCTAGTTTTGCCATGAGCCATTCTAACCTAAGATTTTACAATGAGTCCAAAATCATTTACCTTGGTTGAAGTAGAATTCTCATGGTACACGCCTTGGACCAAGTCCATAAGAGCACTTGATAAAAGTTCTACGACCTAAAAAAAAAGAAAAAAAATTATCCCCATTTTTTTAAAACTCAGAATGCTTCAAAAGGCAGGATTTGTGCTTAACAACAGCAAAAAGAGTTGTGTGTGAAGATCCTTGCAAAGGCATTGCCCTCCTGGATGTTAAAGCTGTGGTCCAATTTTTCTGTCATAACTTAAGCCAAAATATCTTACAAGCATACATTTAACTAATACACATGAAAATCCAGTAACAACCATTTTGAACATAAGCTTAAATTTCAGATACTGAATGAAATCTTAACTCAATTTATTTTCTGCATGTTTATTTCTGTCAGGTGTATACTTTTTCAGGATTCTCACTCTGGGAGCCAATCTACATACTTAATGCAGAAGGAAAAAAAACAGCAAGAGAATGGTTAATCTTTCAAATGTGTTCATCTGTTGTACTTAAAATGCACTGTGGATATATTTGATGTAGGACCCTTGGGTCAAATGTACCATAAACACTGAAAATTTTTACAGAACTGCAATATTGAGATCATATTCATCAAACCTGTATTATTTTCAAAGCTCAGACTATTTAAAAAAGAAAATCAAGCAAAATCAAAAGCTTTGAACTTGTTCCAGAATGTAAAACAAGCATAAAACAGTAAATGGTCTCTTTGGAACTACTGCACAAATTACAGTTGTTTGCATAAAGTGTCTTAATCCAAGAAGATAAAATAGTGGTATTAATGATAATGTCCAGGCAGCATTCCAAACAAGGACCCCTCAAGGCAACCCTGTCCGCTATTACCAAGTCTTAATATCTGGTATATTTAACTTCCTACATTATGCGGTCTTGTATCTGATTTCCACTCTTCGCTTCCTAAAATTTAGCTTAGTTCTGATTGAATTAAAGGATTTTATTTCAGCTTTTATCATTCTTGTAATTGAAGACATTTTTAAGCCAAAGGATATAGAGCCAAACAACAAGATACTTTAATCTTAGGTAGTTGTTATTTAATAAACATTTTCTTAGAGGCAAATTATATTAATTTGTAGAAAGACTTGCTTGAAAATTTAACACGTGAGTATTTATCTCCAGTTTTCTATTTACATTTATACTGTGTAACATATACAGGGCTGCTGGTACAGAGATTTTTGCTGATTAAAGGCATACTTCTACCTCTGTAGATAGTTTAATTTGTAAGATCTATACCGAGCTTTTTTCTTTTTTTTTCAATCACATTGTCCTTTAGGTAACTGAATACTTACGAAATATTGTAGCAATATGAGCTGCAAAGGAACTAGCAGGACAATGATCCTACAGTGTTACCAGATGTGTTGAGTTATTTAAGTGGGGAAGAGAGAAAAATGAATGGATTTTTTTCCCTGAAGGTATCAGATAAGCCCTATTCCCAAATCCAGCAGGATTGAGTAGCACCAATAGGTCCATGAAAGGCTGTAACTAAATGCACAGTATTGGATTGGATTACAGTTCATACAAGCAACATCCCAAGATCCCCCTGATGGCTGGACACATAATACAGATCAATCACTCACTAAGAAATGTTATAGTTTTGAAACAGTTTGAGCCTGAGTAGTATAGGTAAAGTGAAGAGGGATTTACAAAGAGAAAGTCCAACAAGAAATGTCAAAATGATGGCTTGAACTTTTACGAGTAGATCTGGCTCTGGATAACTAGAGTTTCTTTCTTTCCTGAAATTCCAGACCAGGTAGAGCATTTTGTTCTCTTTTTCTCCTAATGCCATTAGCAAATATTGGCAGACCTGCCCTAGAATTTCATAATATAAAGTGATGTATGCTTACAAGTGACCATATACCTTCACAACCATTAAGGATAAAGATCTGGACTTTCTTTTTTGAAAAAGGGAGGAGATTAGGAAAAAGAGTAATAACCTAGGAGAGCTCAATGTGTCCTAAGCCAGGATGACTTACCCAGTGCACAAATGAATTCCTCCCCATTAACAGAAATATTTATTAATTTAAAAAAATCATATCAAGGAAAGATGTGTTTAAGTATCTTCCTTTAAAGTTGCAAGTTCTTCTGGAAAGAATACATGACGGTCAGCTACTTACCACTCATAATTTAGTAAGATTGTTAAATGAGTTGATCTTTTTTGCCTTACTTGGTTTATTATCCCAGACAGTCACCTGTTTGGTTACCTGTTGTATTTAAAAATAAGAAAACACTTAATAACACTTAACCCACTCTGATTCTTGAGAAGTGATTTGTTCAAGCAACTAAAAGTGCTAGGAAGGATAACAGCAGCCAGAGGAAAATCCAGAAGCCTAGTGCCCAGCCCTTCTGTGACTTCTGCGCCGGACTCCTGGTGCGCTGGCCAAGAACAAGCACAAGGAGGATTTCAGGGTTTTTGTTCTGCAGGCCCAGGGGAAGCAAATGTTTATCAGACAGAAAATAGGCTACAAGAGTCCCAGTGTTAGCCACCCGGCAAGCCCAGCAGATGGAGAACTGTAAGGAAACAGGGATAAATCCTAGGAGCCAGAAGATCTACAGTCCACTCTAGAGCATACTACTAATTTTTGTTGACTTGGGGAAAATCAACTCTGAGCTATAGTTTTCCTTAACTACAAAATGAGGAGAGTTGTAAAAGATGATTCCTGGAGTTCTTTTTTGGTTCTAAAGTTCTGATCTATTAGAAATGCAGATCTTGCTATTTATAATTAGGCATGTAAACCTAAAAATAGTTTTTTTGTAAACTTTGATGAAAAAGCTTGCTCATGCTGTTTTTATTTGTTGCCTTCACATGTACCTTTCCCTCTATCTGAAATCTACTAATTACTTTGTTGAAATTTTCTGTACCCAGCCCTTCTTCATTCTAATACTTAAAATGATAATAAAATACTTCTATGTTTTAAACCACTATGACTGGGGTCTTGGTTACTTTTCTCTTGTTGCTGAGACAAAATACCCAACGCCCAAAATGAAGGAAGGAAAGATTTATTTAGCTTACAGTTTGCGGAGGTTTCAGTCTATACTTGCTGCTGGTACATGGCAGAGGGCTAATGTTCATGGCGGCAGCACACAGCAAAAACAACCGGCAGAAGGGAATGGTGGCAAGCAGCCTCTTCTCTTCTCTTACATTGTAAACAGCCTACTGCCACTCAGGGGGCCTGTAGCACTCACAGAATCTCCACGCCCTCCTCTTCCACAGGTTCAGGATGAATACAAATAATCACCCCAGCTCCCTTCTGAGTTACATAGTTAACCTTTTAAACTTCCCAAATTAACATAATAAACAACATCCCAGAAGGGTAAGGGCATGTCCTTTTTACCCCAAGGTTTACAACTGCTGAGTTACTTAGCCAAACCTCTAGACTCCCCAAGTTGACACAATGTATCAGCCATAACAACTGGCAATCTACCTTACCAGCCGGTAAAGAAGTTTTCACTGAATCAACTTAGGGAAACATTAGTGAGTTCTGATCCCTAAAGGGCTCTAGTGCTTGGAGCATATATGTTCAATTCAGAGGGACATTAGGCTTACCTGCCAAGTAGTATCAAAGAAATAATGGTACCAGTTGGCCATATCACTTCCGTCTCCAATGAGTAAATATATAGAGCATTTAAAATTTTAAAATTTTTATTGGTACATATTTACAGTAAATAATGATTATACTCATCCTGGGGTATTGGTATATGTACATAACACATCTCAATTCTTTTTTCCCCACTAACCCTCTACCCTCTTCTTAAAAAAAGCTTTTTTGCAAGCATCAGATTCATTTATTCATTTTATAAGTTCTCATCAAATTATCATAAACACAGAACAACAACTAGACTAACAGGCTAGAAATCATATAAAATACATAAGATGATTATAATAAATCAATGTATACTTTTAGATACATTGGCCATGCTGGATTATAATAACTTTTTTCTGTTTTAATTATTGTCTGTCTTTTCTTTTGCAATTTATTTAGTAAATAGAGCATTTAGAAGACAATCTGAAATAGTAAGTCTTGGTATTATTTTTCTATACTTCTAGATTAATACTGTAGATGCAGTAAAAGTCTTGGGTGGATGAAGGTCATAGCATGGAAACAAAGATTACAGTGTCTTTAAAATTGTGTGCCCAAATATTTTGGAAGAAAGAAAGCTTTAGTTTAGCAATGAGCACATGAAAGACTATTTTAAGCACAATTACAGATCTTTGAAACATTGAAATATTGTACCCTGAAATATAATTTCCAATTATATGACTGTTACCATCAATATTATAGAGTTTACTTTAGTCATCTTTAAGAGCAATTAAACAGGAACAAAACTTCTGCATTCTGGCAACTGCAACAATAGCAGCACTGCTTATTTATAAATGCAAATACAAAAATGCTTTCTTCATTGGTGTCATGTTTAAATTGCACTCGATAGCAGCACCACATACTATTGCTCAGTCTTTTGAGTAACATTTTAAAGAGTTCAGGGAACTAGAAGTGGCAGCCCTACAGTCCTTCACAGTGTTAGTTATGAGCTGGTTTTTTTCTGCCATCTCTCCTTTTTTGGGGGTGTGGTGAATGGGGAGAGGGTTGTGGATATGGAAGTGCATAAGCATTGCTGCTCTCAAGCAAACTGTTGATCTCTCTCACTACATTCATTACTCTCTCACTGAAGATAAGGAATAGATGTATCTGACCCTTAGCACAATTACTGTTCTGATATAATTGACCTTTATAGTGAGTTTCTTAAATGGTTAATTTAAAGGACAAACCAGCAATTTCAAAGGACTATACGATTGTGTCTTTCTTTACCTGTTGGCAAGAGTAACTATAATTCAATGATTTCCTTTTTGCTGTTGAAAAACTATGATCACAACCCTCATGAAAGGTATTGTGATGACTAGTCCCTGAGCTGTGCTATGTTATATTCATAAAAACAGAAATTGAAGGCTAGAACTGTAACTCAGTTGAGAGTGTGCTTGCCTAGTAGGCAAGAGGCCCTGGGTTTGATCCCCAGCACTGCAAATAAAACAAACAAAAAAGAAACTGAGAGAGGTAGGGCATGGTGCCTGAGAGGAAGGGTCAGGGGCTGTTATCATGCCAAGGTCACACCTCCATGACCTGCTTGGCTACACAAGATGGGTGCCTTAGTAATACCCTAGGTGGCTCCCAAGCACTCAGGTTGCCAACTAACTTGAACCATCCCTCTCTGAATTGCTTAAACTGGCAACAGCTAAACTTATAATTGCTTAAGTATATTGTACCATGTATTATGTTTTCTCCTTTTCATTGTATTGTTTTTACAATCAGATAAAACAATAAACTTGTTTCCTTGGAGGATGGGGAGGAGCACTTACTGGGCTTTAGTCTGCAAGAGGCTTCAAGCTAAGCTATGTCCACAGCTGATTTATAGAGTACATCAGTCAATTGTCTCTGGACTAGCAAAGGTAGGGTCGTAAGGGTGGTGGTGAGCATTCTGTGTGGACAAGTTGTGCCTTTCTCAATAAATGTGATTTAGGAGTACATTAACAGGAGTTAGCATCTGACAGATGGACTAGATTCAACAGTGCTGTAGATGTTTAATATCCTAGACTATTTTTGTTTCAACAGAAGCGTGCCTATCCTAAATTAAAAGTAAAATACAACTAGATCTTCCGAAAAAAATCATAACTACTGTATAAACTAATATGGCTCAATTAAAGCTCAACTCGGTATGAACTGATTTAATAAGGTAGTATAGCTGAATTTTAATTCACTTTATTTTATTTTTTTTTAATTTTTTTTTAATTCACTTTAAAAAGGTTGCTGAGTAACAGAAGTTGTATGATACATAAAATTTTGAAGACCATTACCGATTGATAATTTTCTCTTGAAAATTTGTCCTCAGAGGTTATTTAAATTACAGTTTTTACTACAATATCGAACAACAAAACAACACGTGATCCATCACACTCTTTAGGAGGCAAATGAATACAGGACCATCAGCCTTTCCTGCTCTGAACAGCTGCAGGCCAAGGAAACAGTAGCGTGTTTGCATGTGTGCATCTGCAGTGCTGATGGCATTAATTACACACTAATTTATTGCTCTCCTTTCTCCACCCCCAGGAAGAGATACTGATGTATGGCAGCAGGGGTAAAAACACTCTTGGGGAAGAGTACATTTTCATATACATCTTGGGAGAGATAAAAGATTAATTTAGTATAATTGTGTCCTCTTCAGAGACCTTTGGCATTTGAAGGAATACTGTCAAGGTTTCTTTGTAAGCCCTGAGAACCATACTGTTGGGCAAATATCTTATAGAAAAATACTTCTATAGATGGAGGGTGCAGAGGTAGTGAAGGGTAACCACAGCAGTCAGCGCCACACTTTAGTTAGTTCCTCTTTGCACAAATGAAGTATAGGGTACCTGAGCGATGAGCGTAAAGGTGGGCAGATGTACGTCACCAAGGTGTGGCGGACAGGCACTGGGGAAGGAGTGCCCTCCCGTGGACAAGGAGCAGCATCTAACATTTGTAAGCACTTTATCATTTTCAAACTGGGTCTCAGCAAACCATCTCAACGCAGGTTG
The DNA here is from genome assembly GCA_004027595.1 of Dinomys branickii. Lineage (NCBI taxonomy): Eukaryota > Metazoa > Chordata > Mammalia > Rodentia > Dinomyidae > Dinomys > Dinomys branickii. Next base: position 21,554 of record PVLD010019962.1, read on the forward strand.
ATCAGTCCCCAGTCCTCAGCCAGAGCTTCCGGCTGGCAGCCTCAGGGGAGAGGTGGCCGCCAAAGAACATGGGGAGCCGAAGAACATGGAGAGCGGCAGCAGTGGCCAAATAAGGGGGGAGCTCCTCAGCCACCACCTGGGCACGAACTGCCCAGATGAGCCTGCTCTGCGTGCTGATTAATATAAATGAGGGCTTTGATAAAGCCGTGGCTCAGTCTTAGGAAAGCACGGCTCTTCACTGCTTCCCATCCGGCCAGAGCTGGGTTTAATGAAGACAATGATGAAAGGTCTGTAGCAATAAACACACCACTAACTGGAGGAAGCTTCTCACTCGGCTGTTTGCAGGGAGCCTTTTCAATACTGCCAAGTGTGTAAGGCCTCGCGCACTTGTGGGAGGGAATGACAATCTGTTCTACTGAGCTGAAGTTCTTTTTGGCTGAGAGGGGACAGCAGAGACAGAAATGGCACTACCAGTAGGACAGGTGCAGCAAAAACTAAGCAAATTGATAATCTTAATTTTTAATTTAGAACAGCTGATACATGAGCTTATCAACTAACTACTGGTAACATTTATCAAAAAGGTTTTGGGATAATTCAGGGAATTAAATGAAAGTATTAACTTGCAACCGATACCACTTGAAAAGGAAAAGGCCGGTAAGTTCAGGAAAATGGCTTGAATATAAAGTGCTGAGATTTAATTTTATGTTGGTTAGTGTATTCATTCCCTAAATACTTGCCAATAACCTCCAGTGTGCCTGCCGCTGTACAAATGAAACTAGTCTCATTAGGCCAGAGCTATATTGTAAGGCATTACTCAACAAGAGCTCTAAATTATAATTTCTTTAACCAATGAATGTATATATAAAGGTGTATGTGGTTAAAATACTTCTCTATACCATGGGGCTGGGTGCAGTGGTGCATGAATGTAATCTCAAATATTTGGCAGGCCGGGGTTTGCAAGTTTGAGGCCAACCTGGGCAGTTTAGTGACATTCTTTGTCAAAATTAATTTTGTTTTTTACAAGGATTGGAGTAATATCCAGCCCCCCTTTTTTTTTTTGGCGGTACTGGGGATCGAACTCAGGACCCTGTGCTTGCTAGGCAAGCGCTTATCGCTTATTCCACTGAGCTATATCCCCAGCCCAAGGATTGGAGTAATAGCTCAGTGGCTGAGCACCCCTAGGTTCTAGCACCACAAAAAACAACAAACAGCAACAAAACAAAAAACTAAACCATTATAGGACTTTGTCTAAATAAGTTCTAACAAACAAGTTTATTACATTTTATACTTATCTAGTTTATTTTTATTATACTAGCTGTTCTTTTTAAAGGACACCTTTATTGTTTGGATAAAGGACTTTGTGAAGATAAAAGGACAGTAATGTGCCTTTTCTCACTTAGAAGGTTCACATACAGATGGGCTGCAGGCCTCAGGCTAGCCACACCACTTCTTTGGACCTCCCTCTGCTTATCTAGGTAGGAAGTATCTGGGTTTTATCAATAATCAGCTCTACTAGCAGAAACAGCTAATGTTCAGCTATGTACTTTTTTATTCATAATGATTTTGAGCTACAGTTAACTAGCCATAAAAATGGTTTTCTTTTAGTAACAATTAAAATAATAAAAAAAGTTGGGTTATTTTTTGAATGAAGATGCAGTTTTTGGCTTACTGTTTGCCATTCACCAATGGCAAATAATTATTTATTACTTTAAACAATAATCAGGTTCTTGAAAAAGGGGCAGATAATTTAAAATGCTTAAGAGGAAAAAGATAGGTTTTTTACTAGGTTTGACAAGACAGTGGCTATGTCAAATATTTTGCGTTATTTTTGTTTTTTTTCCCCCCAGTACCAGGGATTGAAATCTGGACCTTGTGCTTGCCATATTTTGCATTACTGCAGAAACTGTCAAGGCATTCTGATATTATTACATAGCACTTAGTTGCTTTGTTTTCTAATATGAGAATTCCTGAACAGTATAAAGTTTGTTGTACTTGGGATGTTGCACTTTCAGTACATTGTAACTTGGTGGCACTGTGACAAGTTGCTCTGAGTGATTTTTGAGAATTATCATTTCCCCCTCTCCTCCCTGTGCCCCCCTTTCTCAGTTCTGGGACCCAATCCAAGGTCTCATGCGTACTAGCCAAGTTATTTACCACTAAACTACACCCTGAAATCCCCTTTTTTTTTTAAAAACATGAGTGGTAGCCTCCTCTTTGCTTTTAGTGCTTCCTCTCAGTGATGTCAGCTGAAAGGCTGCTGCTGGCTAGAACACTGCCTCATGGTAGGAGCTTGTAAAAATTGAAAGTGGCAACCCATATCAAGTTTAATTTTATCTATAGCATTAAAACTTTCATCAAATGTTTAACTATACCTCTATTTTCTATTGCATTCCATTTTTAGAAAGTGTTGATTGTGCTTTCACCCTCACGAAGGAACAAGTAATCTGTGATTTGAAATATTATCCTATATTATGCAAATATATTTCATACACCACTCAGATTTTGATCAGTCATATAAATTGCATGTAAGGTCCTCTATGTTTTGGATAGGTAGTTTAAACATTGTTATTCTGAAATATACACTATTTTAAAAGGTGTATGATGGTTAATTGCAAACTTGATTGGCTTGGAGATGCCTCAGGGATTAATAAAGTATGTTTCTGGGTGCATCTGAGTGGGTTATGGAGACTTAATGTTGGGGTCTGTAGCACTCTTCCCCGTGCCTTGCTTTCTGGCTGCCGCGAATGAAGCAGGTTGCCTTGCCAGGCCTTTCGCCCATAATGTTTCTGCTGCGGAGCCGGCTAACCATGGCCTGAACCCTCGGTAACTGCGAGCCAAATAACCCTGTCTTCTTTCAAGCTGTGTATGTGGAGAATTTGGTCCTAGCAACAAAAAGCTGGCTAATACAAGTTGTTAATTTCCTTATCACTTTATACCCAGGACATGCAAACTAACTGAAGGTGAACAGGCAGGACGGATTCACTTGGGTATTTTGGGGTATATTCTGTTACATGCATTTCAATCTTGTAGGTTTAAGTCATTAAGTTTACTCTTTTTTTATGAGATCTTTAATTAATTAATTTTTGTCTTTTTGAGACAGGATTTCGCTATGCTGTTTAGGCTGGCCTTAAATTCACTTCGTAGCCCAGGCTAGCCTTGAACTTGCAACAATCCTGCCTCAGCCTCCTGAGTGCTGGGATTATAGGTGTGTACCATCACACCCGGCTAATGTTGACTCAGCTTTGATCCAGTACTTTCATGGGAACAAAAGGGCTTTAATAACATTTATCCAAAGGGCTAAAAATTTCAGTAATTATCTAGGACTCAGGAATACTTCTTAAAAGTTCCAGGACTGCCATATCTTTTGGGTAACACAGTTTACTTTGCAGGTCCATTAATTCCTCTTCAAGTTGAGCTATGCTAGGAGGCTGATGTTTGTAATTCAGAGACATCCCAAGGCTTGTACTCTGTGGACAGGCACAGAAATAAAAGCATGACTCATGTGCTCTATAGTGCATGCATCTTGATGAAAACTGTTTTTTTTTTCTGGTACCAGGAACTGAACTCATGAACTTGTGCTTGCCAGGCAGGGACTGAGCTGCTATGCTATATCCTCAGTCCTCTTGACTAAAACTGTTTTTCCAAACACCTTTGAAGCTCATCAAAATCTATGATTCAGCAAAATTCTAAAAACAACTGGCCCTCCTGGTACTGTGTTCTAGAAAGTTAGGTAATCTTTTTTCCACTTTTGAAGAAAAATGTAGTAGAAATTTGCGACTAGCTACCTTATATTATTGGATCAAGTAAGGGATACTCCTGAGTCAGAAATTCTTCAAACTATAAAGAGATATAATTGGCTTAATCTGTATGTGTATGCGCTGGGGTTTGCATTTGCTAAGCATGTCTACCACGGAGCTACCACCCCAGCCCTATGGTTGGTTTTCAAGCTGGTATTTGTGCTGCACAATGCACACAAAATTTACTGAGCCACAAATACTACTCTAAATATGAATTAGTGGTCTAGGTCATAACTATTTCACGATAAGTTTGAACAACCAGCACTAGTAACCTAATCACTATTGCCAGAAGTTTACACTTGCATATTACCATATGGTTTTCAAAGTATTTGAACAGATGAAGTCATGTAAGTTTCTAAACACAAATCGGTTAGGAAGGCAGTGAATTCACTAATTTGAAGCACTGCTTTTGATTGCTGAAACAGGCATGTAAATCTTAATTTCTCTGATATGTGTAAAAGATTTTGGATTCTCTATTTTTGATTTTATGCGTATTTTTTCTTAATTACTTTGTTCTTCTTTAAAGGTCATGCCATGATCTGGTTCTGTGCTGCATTTTTAGACTTTTCTTTCTCTTTTTTTTTTTTGGCGGTACTGGGGATCGAACTCAGGACCCTGCGCTTGCTAGGCAGGTGCTTATTCCACTGAGCTATATCCCCAGCCCTTTTTCTCTTTCTTTTTCTTTTTTTTTGTCTTTTTGAGACAGGGTCTCGCTAGGCAGTTCAGGCTGGCATTGAGCTTACTTTGTAGCCCAGGCTGTCCTTGAACTTGCACTGATCCTCCTGCTTCAGCCTCCCGAGTGCTGGGATTACAAGCTTGTACTACCACGCCCGGCCTAGACTTTTTTAGAACACTCAAAATTGTGAACTATTAGAATGGGGAAGAATCTAGGAGATAAACATGCTGCTGCCTTGGTTTTACAGTAAAGGAAACTAAAACATCTAGTTGCTGATTAGTTACTATTCTAGAATGTTTCATGAAATCTCTGCTGAAGTTTATTTTGAAATATTTACTTCAATATTTAAAAACTAATATTTAAGGTACTATATAAATTTCAGGACTGGTAACTCAAAATTGCTGGCAAAAATATATCATGGTCTTTTGCTGGTTTATTAGTTTTCTACTTCAGTTAAGCATGAAAATTCTGAAGCCACGTTGCCTCGATTTAGACAGCAGCTCTACACTTACTAGCGATGTTAGGTGGAGGAAATCATCCTTTACCAGTGCACAGGAAATATTAAAAGTACTTAAAACAGATCTTACCATAGGACAGATATTAAAAAATATGTTATTATTTTAAAAAAATTTGGTTGTAATTTTAGGAAAGGTTCAATTTTGTATGATATGAAATTTCCTATTTAAATTTCATTTTAAAATTGGGGTACTGAGACCTCAGTTTGGAGAAAAAAATGAATGAACTTGGAATATTGACAGATAAAATAAGGGTTCAACATTAAATGGCTAATTGAAAAAAAAGAAAGAAAGAGGCCAAGAGTAGACACTTTAGGGTTCTTTCCACTTCTTTTTGTAGCATTATATCATCTCTGGGAATATAAAAACAGTAAGTCCTCTATAGCACTTACCGTTATGAAAATAGAAGTCATCAATAAGAGCATAGTTTAAACTGCTACTGGTAATGTAATAGCTAATCTGATAACCTAAACAGGGAAGTTGCCCTTTAAAAACCAAACTGGACATACAATGTTTGGTGTTTTCTGATTTCTAGCTGAGTTACTGTGCACAGTGAGAATGGTCCCAGAACAAAGGCAATTAAACACGAAAGAGGACAAATAGTTTAATGCATTTTCCAAAATGCTTAAGAAGAAATTTCCTTGGCACTGCTATATTCTCCAAAAAACCTACTTTAATGTTTTCAATTTACAGTATCAGAAATGACCTCGGGGTCAGGCATTTGTCAGCTAATGACCTGTTGGGCTAATGGCCCTTAGCTTTGCCTTGGGCACACAAGGCCTCTAGTTGGTCATTAGCTGCCAGGAAAGGGTTCTCCTCAGTAACTGCTGCTAAATAAATAAAATCTGCTCCTGGGCTTAGGCCCTGCAAGGCCACTTTGCTTAGAGTGAACTTTTTCCTTAGCTATTTACAACTCTGAAGAGTTAAGACCATGATAGAAATTCCATCAACAAAAATGAGCTACATGTGGCTATTAATGAAGTTTCTCACATGGATCCTTTAGAATACTCCTAAAATTTCTTTTGTGCACTGTGCTACAATTCACTATTAGTTATTACAGCAGGCCCTGGATAACAAATGCATTCTACTTTGGAATTTTATCTATGAGTCAGTTTTTTTGGAGCTTGTACCATATTGTCCCAATAAAGCAAGGTAAAAAATGGTAGTAACAAAGCAAGGCCATAAAAAGGCTGCCTGTGAACTGCCGGTGAGTTCATAATGTTGGAAATGCCATGAACTTTTCATTAAAAATAGATTAGTAGAAAACCATACTCTTAAAACACTTGCAATTAAACAGGACAAAACTGAATAGGAAATATTTGCTAAATTATTTTTAAATGTTGACAAAGAAAAGTCTGATTTAGTAAGAGGAGATAGTACAGACACTGATTTTTTCTTACGCCCACTCCTTTTTTTTTTTGTATCAGAACTCAAATTCAGGGCCTTGCACTTGCTAGGCAGGTGCTGCGCTACTGAGCTAAATCTCCAGCCCCCTAATTTCCCTTTTTCTTTCTTAACATGAGTGTACTAAGCTTTACTCATGTTTTCCAACTTCAACTAAAGGTTCTTAGCTTATATATTCTCTTAAAAAGAGCAGGGAGAAGACAAAACTGTGAACAGTGATTTGTTTGAAATAACAGGAGAAGGAAGGAAAAACTGGAAGAAAAGGGTTGAAGAGCATGTGGATACACTTTCAGGTAAAATTCATTGAGTCATGAAGAACAGGAGGCAGAAGGGGGCACCAAGTCCTAGTCCTTTTTTTTTTTTTTTTTTAGTCCTAGTCCTTTTAAAATTAAAAAAAAAAAAATTTCTGAGATAGGGTCTTTCTATGTCCTTAAATTGCTGGGCCCAAACTTGAAGTTCTCATGCCTCAGTCTTCCAGAGTACTGGGGATGACTGGCCAGGTTTGTTTTTAAGGGGGCTGCAGAATGCCAGGCATACAGAAGAAATTCATGCAAGTTTCTTTTGCTCTTCTTTGTTATGAGATTTCTAGTTTGACAGACACTCAGAGAACTGTCCATTTTGAATGAGGGCATTTAACCTTCTGATGTCGAAGAGATACTAAATTCTGTTTGCATTGCTTTTTAGCTTCATAACAGGTAAAGTTTTGGTTTTACTCAGACAACTCTGTTTCTAACATACTTTGCACACATTAATCATTTATCTCTCATAATTACTTTAAAGATCAGAGAAACAGACTCAGGTAGAGATATATAGTCTGCTCATAGGTGACTATATTGGTAAATAATAAGAGGAAAACCACAGAAAATAGTTTTGGGAGGATTTGAAAATATTAATTTTATGATGGCATTTTGGCCTTTCTATATGGAGAAAGCATCTTTTCCTGTTATATGATACCCCACTTCTGGACCTATTTATCCTAGTCATGAAAATCTACACTCGAGTGGGTTATATGTAAAGAACATTATCTTGGGTATCTAGCTAAAGAGGTTAAAACAGTAGTGCTGAATCTATGGCATGTATGTTGTTTGTTACTCTTTTAAAAGATGTTAATGTATGAGTTGTTTTCCTAAATTAAAACCTCAGTATTCAGGTTCAACTGCAGTGTTGTCACTTTGCAATAAATAAGTGGGTTTTGGGTTGTAGTTTGGGCACTTGTCTCTAAAAGGTTCTCCATTTCTGGGTTAAGAGATATTAATTCAGTAATTCCTATAGGTAAAATGGTGCTAGTAAAACTATGAACACACTGTCATAATGCAACTGACTGACTGAGATAGTTTTGCTATGTAGCCCAGGTTTGCCTCAATCCTATCATCTCCCTGCCTCAGCCTCTAAGTGCCAAGATTATAGGTATGTGCCACGATTTTCAGCTTATAATGCCTATCTATCTATCTGTCTATCTATCTATCTATCTATCTGTCTGTCTATCTATCTATCTATCAATCTAATTTAGTTTTTTTGGAGACAGGGCTTCACTTTGTAGTACAAGGTGGTCTTGAACTTACCATGTAGCCCAGGCTGGCCTTGAACTTGCAGTGATCCTCCTGCCTCAGCCTCCCAAGTGCTGGGAGTACAGGCCTGTGCCACCATACCCAGCTTATAATGCCTAATTTAGACAAATATGACAGAGAGAAACTTCTGTTCATATGATGCAGCATGTTTTTAGGTTTCACTATCAACAAGAATTGGAAAGAAAAACTGATAGATATAGACAAACATCGAATAAAAATATTCTCTTTATTAATATGTATAGACAGTATAAAATAAGATTTATATGCATAAATTGAACATATTTACACAAACAAAACTCTTCCTGGTAAACAACATATTTATGCCTTTAGGAAAACAAAGTTAACATAAGGAAATGCATCAGCTATGGAAGGAGTACATCTGTGCCACTGATTATTTAGAAATATAAATCACTAATGCTTAATAGAATAGCCCCCTACAGCGACATCATGACAGTGCTCTTGGTTGTTTAGATAAGATCCAGCCTGGCTCACGGCCTTCTATCACTATTCCATGTATAGTGATAGGTCCACTAAGTGAAAATGACTACACAGATTGAAATAAAAGTAACACGGTAAATTCAGTTCTTTGAATACTAGGCTTATCACTATACATGTAAAATAAGACTTTTTAAAAGGAAAACAAGTAGTCATACAATCTTATTTGCATTATGACTTAATCCTAAAATATAAATCTAGTCTAGATAAATCATTATATACTGCAAGCATATAGTAATACAATTAAAAGAAAGAAAGATGAGGACTAGAGAAAACCTTCAATGACCAGGCAGATTCTAAATTATAGTCCTTTTCCATTTTATGATTTTTTTCTTCCAGTTATTTAACATCTCATTGATAGCTTGATGCTCAAAACTAAAAGTTCTGGCGTAAGTACATCATTATAGCATTCATTGATATTCTACACGAACCCAGTGTAGAGCAACTTATCTCGATGGAATTAGGAAATTTATGGTTTAAAAAAAGGCATTCTGAGGTCTCTTAGTCCAGGCCTTTAAACAGTCAAGGGCTAAAATAAAAGTTGCCCTTATGTTCTATAATTGAAAATGAAAAGCCCATGCATTAATTTTTAAAACCACTACTGAATTTTCAAAGTCTTGTTAATTTGCACTTATGTGACTCTAACTATAATAGTAAGAGGACAATTACCAGAGGAGTAACATACCAAGTTCTGTAGTTGGAGATATTTAAAAATCTAAGTGCTACCTAAGGCAATTACCTCGAAGACCCCTAATATCTTTAGGGAAAAGCCAAAGGGAGAATAATTGACTTTGTTAATTTTACCCTTGGCTGTTATAAAACAGCTCTGAATTTCTTTTTTTTTTTTTTCAGCTCTGAATTTCATCTCACTGCAGAACCCTTCATCTAATGGTCGGTCCCTGGAGAAGTACAGGGATAAACACGTCATACAGAAACTCAGACACGGTTCCAGTTGCGCTAGAAAATGGAAAATTGGCAAAATAACTAAATCATAAAATATTAAAGTTGCTATAAATATGCCAACTCTAATTACCAAGTTAAATAAACATCTTGAAGAAAAAGCACTGTGAAAAAAGGGGCATATTATAAACAAAAATTCTATATTAAGTTTTGCCTGCTCCTTGATTGTTTTGATGTCCATTTATGTCACCTTAATTGACAAATTTTTTTATAAAATAAAGCTAAAACATCACTAACTATAACCAACACATTAAACATATGTAGATATAAAACTTAATACTGCCCAATGAAATATTTATTGCTACCTTTTAAAAAAATACAACAAAACAAAAACTGTAATGGTAGCATTACACTTAATCAACTTAAGCTTCTGGGGGATTCATTTAATAAAATAAATCATCTTCTGAGATTTTTTTTTTTTACTTTCCGTAAAAAAAAAACTATCCTGAAAAAATTAAAAAAAAAAAAAAGAACTATTTGGTGAAAATACTTTGAAACATTTAATTGAAAGGATCTGATTTGGAATATGGGGGATTTGTTTTGTCAAAGTGCATTCATCACTTTCAAACATCTGTTACCCTTCACAATATCCTCTGTTTCAGTTATTGTTCACTGTCATTTGGACACCCTCTTTGATTATTGAAAACGGGCTACGAAAAACCTGATGGTAGAGAATCAATCATGGGGTCCTGGACCAGGTCTCTGACAAGAAGCGAGCTGGTGAATATCTTTTGAAATCGACCTTTTAGAGCTTTCAAGGCCCTTTTAAAGAACAAGGGCAAAAGACCCATGTTTTGGATGGACAGGAAGGCGGCACAGAGTGAAATTCAATGTACAACTATGAAATTCAGATGAAGAAAAAAATACCATGGCCCAAAAGGGAAACAAAAAATCCTTCACCAAGGAAAGCTGACAAAATGCAAAGATAAAGGTGGAAACCTGTGCAGAAACCATGAAGTATGGGGCTTCCTGAAGGAAAAGGAAGTGCCTGATGCTTCTCATTTCAAGGAGAAGCTACAGGCTGAGTGGTTGCTTGGATATGCTGTTTTTTTTCTCTTTGAAAATCAAGAAGTGCTACTAAAATCCAGTGCCTAATGGAGCAGATGGTGGAGGTCTTAGACTCTGGAACATTTATAGTGATGCTTCTGAATGCAAAACAGCAAGAGTGGGTTTCATGGGCTGTGAATCTGATTTAATTTGGATGGGAGTAAAGCCTCCATTTTCACTGAACTTGAGCCACAGAGAAAGAAAGAAAGTGTGACTGACACAAGTTAGTTAAGGGGAAAACACATTAAATATTATTCCCTTAAAAGGAAGTGCTTTAAGAGTGATTATTTGTTTGTATCACTATAGCGTGATTATCTATGTACATAAAAAAGCACCAATTTAACCTTACATAAGATTGCGCCAGAACAGCTTGAAGTTCAAACTGATCACCAGAGAAAACAAATAGAAATTATTTACTTATTAGTACATGTTCGCAAAAAGCCTGCTTTCACTGTGGGCACGTGTCTGGTACGCATACACGGCACATCTTGATTTATTAAACAAGTCCCTTCACCGCCTTCCTTTATTCCCTCCCTCCATATCCTTGTCGCAGTCCATCTGCAGCAGATCTCCCTGTTTTCTTTTATTTATCTTGTATTTTGCTCTTTACTTTATTAATACTTTGGATTTTTCATATGAGAGAAACCACACAGTATTTAGGCATGCGTGTCTGATTTATTTCATTATGGGAAACAAACAGAATTTGTCTAAAAGCAACAAGTTTTGTTTTCTTTTCTGAGGGGGGACCATGCTGAAGCTAATTCCTGAAATGTGGTCTGGGGTTCCAGTAAGCAACAGGTGCACAATATCTCTTCCCTCAGGTACGCAGCGCCAGACAGTATGGCTAGATTTGGTGAGGTGCAGCTCGAGACACCCAGGACTCCAGCAGACCCGCACTTTTGGAGGGCTCTCTCTCCCTTCTCCAGGGAAGGCCCACTCCTCCTTACAGACCACGGCAGCTTAGGAGAGGGCGAGGATAAACTGTACAGCCAGTGACTCCCAGGTGAGGCAGGAAGTTAGGGCGTGGACAGCCAGCCGAACAAGTGGGCATGACCTGGCCATTACAGACGTCCAGGACATATGTGCCAAGTCCTGCACCTGGGACCAATCAGAGGACACTATCCTCATTTTTTCTGGCATGAAGTCAAGCAAGCTTTTGATAAGACAGCTGAGATCTGATGCCAGAATGGGGGGATATAAAAGATGGTGGCCAGTAACCTCGTGGTCACTGTAAGTTCTTTCAGTGACCTTTAATAAATGTAAAACCTCACTGTGTGCTTGTCTTGTCCAATTCTTTGTTCACGACAAGAGCCTAGCTCTAAGAAGGACGCCATAGCATCCCTGAACCCTGGTAACACAGACAATACACAGCTCATGCTTCCCCTAACACATGAGTTCCAATGATAGAGAGAATTCAGTAAGACTCAGTACAATACACTATGCATAGACAGAGAACCTGAGGTGAATAAAAATAGCAGACCCAACTGGAGAGCGATTTGAGGTTATCATTCTGCTCCATATGGCTAATTCGTTTCTTCAGCTTTTTCCCATAGATATAAAATCAGTGGGTCTATTTGCAGCCTGAAGTACAAAATGCTCTGAACATGGGGGCAAAATGCTAGTTTCTCAGTATCCACTTCTGTATCTTCCAGAGTTTTGGCACCTGACTGCCTGCAATAAAGGTCACGTTCCCAGCCTCTGCAGTGTGGCCAGATCACTGAATTCTGGACAATGCGATAAAAGTAGAAGAATCTTGTAAACTTCTGAGACTGGGACACAATATAACTTATCATCCAAACTGGATGTTAAGAGTAGAAAGTGGTGCTGAAAAAAACTTAAAATGTTTAAACTCTAGGAAACGTGTATTATCTATCAATTGAAATTGGGACACTCAACTAATTGTATTATTATTATTATTTTGTCTTTTTGAGACAGGGTCTTGCTGTGCAGTTCATACTGGCCTTATGCTCACTCTGTAACCCAGGCTGGTCTCAAACTTGCAACGATCCTCCTGCCTCTGCCTCCTGAGTGCTGAGATTACAGACTTCACCACCACACCTGGCCTCAACTAATGCTATTAAAAATAATTTTTTTTCTTTTTTTTTAAAGAAAAAGAAACAAAAAACAAAATTCCAAAACAATATACTAGCTGGGCATGGTAGCACACGCCTATAATCCCAGCACTCAGGAGGCTGAGGCAAGAGGATCATTGTGAGTTCGAGACCAGGCTGGGCTATTGAGCTCAAGGCCAGCCTGAACTGCATAGTGAGACCCTGTCTCAAAAAGAAAAAACCAAAAAACCAAAAAACCCCAATATGTTAGAAGGACAACAAAGGTTAATACATTGCATATTGTTATCTTTAAATTACTCAGCATGTGAGATATCAGCATTTAATTGTCCAAACAATATTAGCACAGATCTAGCTTTTCAATGATCTTACAGGAATTAGTAGCACAACAATCTTATCTTTTATACATATATATATATACTTTTCCTTCCTTCTTTTTTCCCCATTTCCTTAAATCAGTTTCTCTTTCCTTTTTAAATTTCTTCACATTTTACAATATCAGTTGTACATTTTGGATCACATTTACTCTTTCAGCTTCTCATACTGGGAAGACAATATGTTGTTCACACCTTAGCATCTGGTTTATTTCACTTTGAGTATGGACTCAAGTTATATGCATTTACCTATAAAGTCTCCAGGTTATCCTTTTTCATGGCAGAGTAATACTCCATTACATAGACAGACCACATCTTTTTTATCTATTCCTCAGTTGATGTATGGTATTTAGGTTGTTTCCAAGATCTAGCTAATACAAATTGTGCTGCTATAAACATGGGTGCACATATATCACGGTAGTACAACGTTTTTAATTTTTCTGGGAAGATACCCAGAAGGGGAAGAGCTGAGTCAAATGGGATCTCCAACCCTAGTTTTCTTTTTTTTTTTTTTTTTTTTTT
>PVLD010019963.1:0-12271 GCA_004027595.1 Dinomys branickii
GGCTGGCCTTGAACTTGCAGTGACCCTCCTGCCTCAGTTTCCCAAGCACTGGGATTACAGGTGTGCACCACCATACCCAGCCACTATTTCCTATTTCAAAAGGTGATTTCCCCCTGTACAATTCTTATTAATGATAGATGCGGTGGTTAGCTGACTAATGGCCGATTTGAGTGGGGAAGCTCTGCTGACTTGAGTCAGCATGGTTTTCCACGTGGAAGACCCTCTTAAGGGGGCTTGTTGTTGGAAAGGTATAAAAATGAGAACAGGAGGGAAGAATTTCAGCTGGTTTTCCTTGGAGGAGCTCCAGTCTTCGCCTTGCCTTAGGCGTCCTCTCCAGGCTCTCATTTCGGATTTAGCACAGACTCTTCGACCTCCAGAGCAGACTCCAAGGTCTTCTGTGGCAGATCCTTCAGCCTCCTCATGCAGACTTCCATGGGACACTGCCTTGGGTTCCAGGTCTTCAGCTGGATCCTTTGGGTCCCTAGCTCTGACAGAACTACACTCTTCTATGTTTGACTCTAGGGGGCGCCGATCTTGTCCATCTGTGTCCGCCATTAAATCTGATTCAGAGCATGCGCAGTCTTTTGAGGAGCCTTGCCCCAGCCCTGCAAGCCCGTGTAAGCACTTACACAACAGGCAAAATAGAAGTTCGGGTCTCCTTTGTTTTCTACACACAGCTTTCCCTAATGGTCCTACTCATGAATTCAAAACAGCATCTGCAAGGGCCAGGTCTTCCCGAGGTGGAAGTTACGCTGTTGTTTTTCTAACCAGTATGTGTCCACGTCTCTCTCTGCTTCTCTCCATCTCTCTGTCTCTTTCTGTCTCTCTTTGTCTTTCTCTCTCTCTCCCCTTCTCCTTTTCCTTCTGTGTATGTCTCCTTACCAATCTGTGCTCAAGATCCGACTGCCAATTAGCCTGGATTTTTAGGAGCTGGCTTTTCTACATCTTAAATTTTTGCTGAGTGAATTGCAGCACAAGAGTAATTAAATTTGTTAAAAAATAGACCTGCAGAACAAGATTTAAAGTGAGGTACATTATATTCAAAATGAGAAGAAATAAATTTAAGTACATTGAATGGCTTTTAAAAAATAAATTTAACACACTTGCTTCACTTAGGACATTTCTGTCAAAAAGTGCAACCTTTGGGTATACTTGTATATCCTGATTTTCTCAGTTAACATTATAAGCAGTTTTCCTATGCCATTATTTTCTGCAAAAAAATTTTGTTTTGGAGTTTGGTTTTTAGAGACAGGGTCTCGCTATGTTGCCCAGGCTGACCTTGAACTCACTACATAGCCCAAGCTGGCCTCAAACTGTGATCCTCCTGCCTCAGCCTCCCAAGCACTCTGAAAAAATTAATGTCAGCACAGTATCTACCAAGTAGAAGGATGTACAAATTAAATCTTCTACCTATTTTAGGAAATTTTATGTATTTAATATCATAGCACAACTTTTCTCAAACTTTTGTGGGATACTGATGTGATAGAAGATGATCAAAGGTATTCAAACGGAATGGATTTTACTGCCAAGTAAAGTGTGAGAAGTGCTAAATGAGGCAAAGCTAAACAGAGCCCTAGCTGCAACTCTTCTCAGACATTTAAACAGGTGTACAAAGACTCTTCAACTTATGTTAAGCCACGAGGGGAGAGAGGGTAGAATGCTGCACTTCGCAGCCTTACGTGATCATGGCTCTCTCGGGATGCAATCTAGAAAACGCTGTTAGCCTCTGGCCAGGCAATAAAGCAAAGACAGTGGATTCCAAACAAAAGCTGGAACTGGGTCCCCCCGGGTTTCCTGACATTAGAAAAGGAAAGGTTTCCCCGAGAATCTCTGAGCTGCAGGGCTGGCCACACCATGCCCAGGTTGCTTGAAATGTATCGGATTTACAAGTAGCTTTGGTGAAGGCAGTAAGGAATCTTAGATTACAAACTAGTATAGCTAAAGAAAGTTATAAGGATATTTTTTTTTTTTTAAACAAGTTCTTGCTACATAGTCCAGGCTAGACTCCATCTCACTGCAATCCACCTGCCTCAGTCTCCCAAGGGGAGGGTTTCCAGGCAACATGCCACCATATCTGGCCTACAAGGGTGTTCTTATTTACTCTATTACCCACAGATTTTAAATACTGAAACGTTTTTGATAGATTTTCTTGCTACTCTTTTGATTTGAAGTTCACCTTTGTATTATAGGTCGGGATGTTATGGTGCTATTGTTTCCTATACTATATATTCAAGCC
Source organism: Dinomys branickii (assembly GCA_004027595.1). Taxonomy (NCBI): domain Eukaryota; kingdom Metazoa; phylum Chordata; class Mammalia; order Rodentia; family Dinomyidae; genus Dinomys; species Dinomys branickii. Next base: position 2,237 of record PVLD010019963.1, read on the forward strand.
AGTCTTCAAATTGTAAAGCAAAAATAGGGTAATAATTTAGCTACATGGGAAAATGTCAAGAATCTAACCAAAATTTCATTTTTCATCTACCTCTGGCACCGCATTTAAAATTGTCTGAGGAAAAGACCCACTTGTTTGGGGGGCAGTTCCCTCCTAAAGGTGTTCTGTGATTTGGAACAACCAACTACTGAGAAATCCTAGGGTGAGAAGAGGTCCTGGAACCCTACTCAGGAGCCAGTGTGTAACTCTGCACATTACACTCTGAGAGCCTACATTTCTTTTTCTGTAAAGGCACAGTATAACAATATTCATGTCGGGGGCAGTGAGGGTTAAGTAAGGCTCCTTAAGGAGACAGTTGGAAAATCACACAAACTTAAATAAGCATCAAATTGAAGGGGTGGCGGTGGGGTTCGCAGACTCCGCTGGACTTGTTAAAAAGAATTCACCAGGGTGGAAAATTTAAAACGGAGATGGTCCCCAGGCACAAAGTCTGAACCACCTGGCGTGGTGGTGCACGCCTGTAATCCCAGCGCTTGGGAGCCTGAGGCAGGAGGTTCATTGCTAGTTCGAGACCAGCCTGGGCTACAAAGTGAGCTCAAGGCCGGCCTGAACTGCATAGCGAGACCCTGCCTCAAAAAGACAAACAAAAAAAAGTCTGAACCATCTCTTGCTCCTCTGAGGCTTGCTCCTTGGAGCTTCCGCTAAAAGCAAGCAGGAAACACCTTATAGGAGGTCCTAGGGACAGGGCGGGATGGCCTGAGCGCCCCGAGTTCAGCCCACAGCTGGGGTTCCCAGGGGCCTACAGTGTCAGCAATCAGCCGGTGCGATCCCGCCGGCCGCTGCGCGTTTGTCCTGGCCAGTGGACACCCGAAAGCATCTTGCTTCTGACCATGCTTACCCCACGGGGCCGGGGCCTGGGCCGGGGTCGGGGCCGCAGCGGCTTTGGCGTCAGCTTCCAGCTCGGGAGAGCCGCTGTTCTTCATGCTGGGCTCTGCGGCGCGGCGCGGCGCGGCGTTGCCACGGCGACCGCGCCTCGCTGGGAGGACGGGGGAGGCCACGGCGCGGGTCCTGCCCCCTGGCCCTCGAGGGCAGTGACCGCGGCTTCTGGGAGGGTCCTCGGTCACCCCGCCCTGGGCTAAAGCCACACTTGAGAGTTTCCTGAGGTTTGCGCAGCCGCACTGGGGCTACAGGCCAAAGCTGTAAAGACGATTGTGACACAGGTCGGGGCCTTCAAGTGTGCAGTCCTGAGGGGTGCAGAGGAGCGCAGAAGCTGCTGGGAGCACCAGCACGTGCGAAAGAGCATAATGCATTTGGGGGCGAGGCCATCAGGGAGGGACTCCTGGAGGGTGACGCGGGGTCAAGGCTGAGGCCGGAGGGCAGGCGTGGTGCTCGGTGAGTGCTGGGAGGGGCAGGTACTTTAGTGCTTTTGGTCAGGACAGACAGCAGGAGATGGGGGAGGGGCAGGTCCACGGGAGCGTGAAGCATCTTGTGAGGAGCCCACTGGTCCTCAGTGATAGAGGATGGATCTGACCCGTCCTCCCAGGAAGCAGCAACCGCAGGGATACGGCTGGGCATGGGGTGGAGGCAGGGACCAAACCGCGCAGTGTTACGGGGGAGTGTGGTGCTTGGGTGTGGAAAGAAAACGGAAAGGAAGGTAAGATTGCGTTGGGGATTGCTAGAATCCGGAGAGGGAAAGCAAACAAGCCCATCGAGTGGCCATGTGCTCCCAACGAGCCGAGAGGCGGCTTGGAATTTTCGAGCAAGGATGAGACCAGCTCCATTCCCCACCAAAGTATTTGGAGTTAATAAGCTAGAGGAAAGCAAGGAGGAATGGGCCAGTCGCTCAGTGGATCACTCACCTAGGACGTCCAAGGCCTTGCGTTCGGGGCCTTCCTTGGGTTCAGTCCGCACCACCAGAAACAACAAATGTGGCTTGCGCGAACGCAATGAAGAGAGGTTTCCAGAGCTGCTACAGCAGAAGGGAGTGATGTTCTTCAGTGGGAACAAAAAGCACATAACCTAGAGTGACTGATTACATAGGAGACAGAAAGGGGCTGCCTCAACCAAACAGCACCTACAGCGTTCTTCTCCCTGTCTGCCCCAGAGAAAAACGACACAGCAGCAGCAATATGAATATTCACACAGAACTACAGCCTTGTCAAAGTGCGTGTCAAACAAGATGGTCCAAAGGACATCGATCACATGCACAACTCTGCATCAGCGCCTTCTCTCTTCCAGTGAATCTGCTTCCCTTAGGAATCCTGCTGGGAAGAGACAGGTGGCACTGAGCTGACTTCCTGGAAGCTCGGATAGGTTTCCTGAGGGCCTACATGCAAGATCATGGAGTGTTTGGAGGTTTAACCGGAGTCTGAACTTCCTAGAAAACACAGTGAAAGCACTGCTGATTGAGATATTTTTAGGTACTCCACCTAACAAGCCGCAGAGGAGGAGAGAGATATAACCAGCAAGAGATGAAAGTTTAATGCAGCATGGAGGAAGTCAGCACCCAGACAGCTGTGCCGGCTCTCTGAAGACAAAGAGCAGGGTTGGAGCTTCTCTGCACTCTGAGGGGAGCAGGCACAGGGTAGCTGACGTAGGCTGCTCAGCATAACGTGCTGAAGGGGGACTGGGTCACTGTTGGCCTATGTGGGCTTTGGCAAAGGGAGCTGGGAAGAAGAAACTACAGGGGTTTCTGGGAAAAGAGGAGCTAGGCACCATTATAACTCAGCATTGGACTGTCACCATGAGGACTGGGCAGGTCTCAGATGGGAAACGTATCATTCCCATCTCTTTGGTGTTCAAGGGGTGTCGTTAGTTTCTCTGGCTACTTCCTGCTGAAGTGGGGTGAGGAGTGGGGCCTAAGGGAAAGAAGGATGGGTCTGAGGGGCCCGTTCCTCCTGAGTCCATGTTGCTCAGGAGAAGGATTTCTTTGGTGGTAAACGCCTGTATTCTGGCCTGGATGACTCGTGAAAGGAGCCTGAAGACACAAGGAGCAAGAAGCAAAAAAATTATTATGGTAATCAGGGGGCCCATAATGGGCATTAAGATGGAGGTCCATGAGTCTAGGGAATCCCACCATGATAACCAGGAGGTAGATTCTGGAAAGTAGTGTCTATCCGATATATCAGCTGCCAATTTTTTGAGTTTTTGTACTTGGTCCTTTACTATACCTGAGTGATTGACAAAGTAGCAGCATTCTTCTCCAAGCGTGGCACAATATCCCCCTTTTTCTGTTGTCAGGGTATCTAGCACTCCTCTTTGTTAGAAACTACCATGGCAAGTGAGTTTACCTTGTCCTGAAGAGAGTTGATACTTTGATAAACTGATGTGATGGTGTTTTTTACGTCATGAAATATTTGAGACTAAAAACTTAAGCTAGTCCCTAGTCCTTCTGCTCCCAATCTAATGGCTGAGAAGATCTCAATACCTAGTAATACCGAAGCTAGTGTGATAGTGCTGTGGCTTTGGGTGATGTGTGGTTTTTAATGATGTGTGAGAGTCTTTTTGTCTGTTACTAGAGAAACATGTGGGGCTAGGAATCCAATGGTCATGTGCAAGTCTAGTGAGCAGGAAGATGGGAGTAAGCTCCATTACCACAAATGAAGAATGTGTTTGGGGTGGGTATATTTCTGATCTTAGATTTTGAGGATTTAGTTGGAGATAGTGTGTAAAGACTGTTAGGTTTCCCATGAATAGGTTAGGGAGATTATTTGGAGTGGTATAACTCTGGGCAGAATGTAGACAGGTGAGTTAAGAGACCAGAGTTGATTTGGAGCAATTTGAAGGGCACTTATAACTGGGTATGAGGTAGTATTTGACCTAAGGTGTGAATGGTTAAATATTATTGGTTGAACCATGTAAACATTGGCCAAGAAAGGCAGACATAGCCAGCAATTAGAGTGAGAATAATTAGGTAGTTTAGGTATGTTTAGGTATGTACAGTCTGGTTACACAGTTTAGATATGTAAGGAGTAGAATTACGGCCATGAACACTGTGATGAGTAAGATTTGTGATGAGATTTTGACTTCTTTTGGATACAGTGTCAGAGCAACTATGATGAAAACAAAGAGCAGGAAGCAAAATAGAGGCCAACACCATATGGGATAGCAAAACATTAGTTTTTGTGTCTTGTCTATTGAAGATGAGTGGGAGCTATTGGACACAAGGTCCACAAAGTCCCTTCAAAGTGTTTAGGATTGAGATTACCAGGTAGTGGTAACTCTTCATCTGAGTGACGTGAAACCAGCATGGGAATCTCTCTACTTTTACTGCCTTTGGAGTTGGGAGGTATACCAGGTGGGGTTTGTTTCACTTAGGCTGAAGTGCTGAGCCTGTGGATCTGGGAATTTTAATATAGATTAGGTCTTCTGGAGATAGAAGGGGCTTTGGCGAGTGTTGTTTAGAAGGCTGAGGAAGACAAAGATCTGATCTGCATGGTGTCGGAGAAATGGGAGAATTGGGATCTAGTCAGCTAAGAAAGGAAGATTGGAGGGTGAGGGTAGATTTTGTAGAAGGAATGGTGTTTCACACATAAGCTCGAATGGGCTTAACTGTGAGGGTGATCTAGGGAGAGCTCGGAGTTTTGTAAGGGCTAGAGGTAGAAGTTTTGGCCATCGTTGATGTAGTTTTAAGATGAGTTTGGTTAAGTGAATTTTTATAAGCCCATTTGTCTTTTTAATTTTTCCTGAGGATTGAGGATGTTATGGTATGTGTAGTTTCTAAGTGATGTTGAGGCTAGAGGACACTTGTTGTGTAATCTGGGAGGTAAAGGCTGCGCCACTGTCTCATTGTATATATTGTGGGAATCCAAATCTAGGAATAATGTCCCAGAGCAGTATATTAGTCACTACATCTGTTGTCTCTTTGGTTGTGTGATAGGCCTCTATCCAGGCTGAGAAGGCGCACATGAGAGTGAGAAGGTATTTTATGTTTTTATATCTGGGCATATGTGTGAAGTCTATCAGTCAATCTTGACCTGGTATCCTTCTGCGGAACTGATGGGTAGGAAAAGATGGAGGAGGCGCATGACCCTGTGGAGATGTTTTAGCAGAAATTTGGCAGTTAAGAATTGTATCCTGTATAATAGATGGGAAGTATTTAGATTGTTAAGAATATTTTTTGCTTGGTTCTCTGGGAGAACTAACTTAGCCCCCGGAAGAGTTTTGAGTATAGTCAGGTTTTGTGAGAAGTTGAAGTTCTTTAGGTATGTATGAAGGGGCAGGGAGGTTGGTGGGGATTAGAGGTAGTAGGTGAGAGGGATATGGGTGTTGTGCTGCTAGCTTTGCCTGTAGGTCTGCAAAGGTGTTGCCTTGGGAAATGAGATCATTTGAGGACTGGTGTCCTCTGCAATGTATTATTGCAACTTGTCTTGGGAGTTGGGCTGCTTCTAAGAGTTTGAGAATGAGTGGTGCATTTGTGACAGGGGAGCCTTGGGTATTTATAAGGCCCCTCTGCTGCCATATGGTCGCATGTGAATGTAAAACACTGAAAGTGCATTTGGAGTCTGTGTACATGTTAATAATTTTGTCCTTTGCTAATGCGAGGGCTCTTGTCAAAGCAATGAGTTCTGCCTTTTGAGAAGTTCCTGGATGTAAAGAATTTGCCTCTATAACCTTAGACCTACTAACAGTGGAGTAACCTGCTCTCTTCTGAGTAGTGGTGTTTGTTGAACTGCCATCTATAAACCAGGTGTCAGTAGCGGTAGAGAGGAGAATCATGTATGTGGCGGAAAGAGGTAGAAGTTAATTAGAGAACATCTGTGGATTCATGTAGGGAACCTGTCTCTGCCTCTGTCGTAGGAGTAGGTAATAGGGTGGCTGGATTGAGGGTGTTGCTAGTTGAAATTGTTACAGTGGGATCCTGTATTAGAGTTAGATGTACTTGTTGTAGTCGTCATGGAGTCATGAGAGCTGGGAGTGTTTTGTGAGAGATTGTCAATTATTCAATGTGGTGAGTAGACTGCGATTATTTGTCCTAGGGTGAACTTTTTGGCTTCTTGTGTTAGGATGGCTGCTGCTGCCCACCCCCGATGGTAAGGAGGCCATCCTCTAGTTGTAGTGTCTAGCTCTTCTGAGAGATAGGCTCCTACCTGGAATGAGGGTTCCTTATGGTGTCTGCCTGTGGTGTATAGAATAAAGGGTATAGTAGGATTGGGAAGGGTAAGTGCAGGAGCCCTAAGGAGGGCCTCTTTTAGCTTTGTGAAGGGGATATCAATTGGCATAGTGGGGTCTAGAGGTTTTGAAGGAGACCCTTTAGAAGCTCAATATAGTGGTTGGGCTAAAGAAGCAGAGTTGGGGATTCAGAGGCAGAAAAAGTTTGCTAGGCCTAGGAAGGACAATACCTGCTGTTTTGTAACTGGTGTCTTCAAGTCACAGAGCAGGGCTTTGCAATCAGAGGTTATGGGGTGTGTAGTGGGTATAAGTGTGAGGCCTGGATATTTGACCTTTGGTGAAGCGATTTGGGCTTTGGAAGGGGAAACCCTATATCCCCTACCATAGAGAAAGTTTAGTAAGACAGCTATGTGTTATACTGATGTGGTATAGGAGGGGAAGCAAAGTAGAAGTTCATCTACGTACTGAATGAGCATCACTGGGCTGGAGGTACAGCTCAGTGGGGTAAGTGCTTGCCGCTAAGCACTAAGGCCCTGAGTTCGATCCCCGGTCCCGGGAAAAAAAAAAAAAAAAAGGGAACGGATGTTTCCTTCTTTTGCCGCTGAATGAGCATCGCTGTAGACTTATAGCTGTAAGGTCAGTGGCCAGAGCTTGGCTAAAAAAGTGGGGGCTCTATCTGAACCCCTGAGGTAACACGGTCCACATTAGTTGAGTGGATTGAAAAGTGTCCGGATCTGTCTACGTAAACATGAAAAGATCGTGGCATTGGGGATGTAAAGGAATAGTAAAGAAAGAATCCTTTAAATCTAATACTGAGAAGGGAGAGGTTGAGGGGGGATATGGGAGAGGAGAGAGTAGGGTTTGGGACCACAGGATGTGTAGGGAGGACAGCCGCATTGACAGCCCTAAGGTCTTGGACTAACCCGTATGTGCCATTAGGCTTTAGGTAAGATGGGGGTATTGTAAGGAGGGTTAGTTGTTTTGAGAAACTCATTAGAAAGAAGTTTATGGATAGAGGTTTGAGTCCCCTCAGGTGTTTAGGGGCTATTGGGTACTATGAGACACAAGGGAGAGTTGAGGGGTCCTTGAGATGTATTAGGACTGGAGTTGTGTGGGTAGCATGGGTTGTGGAGGTGTCCCAGATGGTGGGATCTACTAGAGTCGTTGGGAGGGGGAGATCAGGAGTGGGAGAGTTGGAGATAGTAGGCTGGGAATGAAGTATCAGTGCAGTGAGAAGAGTGAAAGTGTAGGAGAAGTTTAGTTTTTGTAATAGGTTCCTGCCCAGAAGGTCAACCGGGCAGGTGGGAATAACCAAAAAATTGTGTGTAAAGAAAGGTGTGTCAAATCGGCAAGGAATGGGACCTGTCTGTAGAGGCTGAGATGGCTTATCGTCAATCCCTATAACTGAGAATTGTGACCATGAATGTCAGCCAGCAAATTCAGGAATAACACTATATGTGGCCCCCATGTCGATAAGAAAAGAGAGCGGTTTACCTGAGTTGTCTAGCAAGACTCTGGGTTCCAAGAGAGTCAGCTTTGTGGGGGCTGTGGACCCCAAGCCCCGTCAATCTTCATCAGTGGTGAATCCAAGCAGGTCGGTTAGTGATGAGTCTGAGAGCGAAATAATCGCTGTTGGTTCCTGTGAGGGCAGGGAAGTAGATGACTTACCCACTCTCTGGCAGACAGGGCAGTCGACATTCCAGTGGCCCTCTTGTTTACAGGAGGGACATGGTCCCGGCAGTGGCTTTGGGTTTGGGCAGATTCTTGCCCAGTGTCCATGTTGATCACATTTGAAGCATGGTACTGGAGGTGCTTGGGTCTTTTTACTCTTGGTGGTTTTCTTCTCTTATAGTGTGTCTCTCCAAGCCCCAAGTGCCGCTGCAAGGAACTGGCCTCGAAGTTTAGCTTGGAGTTTTATCTTTTCTAGATCATGTTTAGCTTGTAAGTTTAATTTATCTAATTTCTTTTGGTGAGACAATTGTTCTTTATTAGTATAGACATGGAAGACTGTATCTAATAAATCCTTTTGTGGGGATTGAGGGCCTAAATTGGACTTTTTTAGTTTACTGTCAGTATCAGCCATCTCGACAAGGCATAGCTACTGTTTGCCTAAGTTGCTTTCTGTGAAAGCTTGGGAGACACTTTCTCCCGGTGACTCTCCTTAGGCACACTATACACCATAGAATCATTTTTCTCTGTGGTCCCATAATCTCTTTGATCAGAAGATCAGAGACTCAACTGAGTTATGTGACGTTGCAGCAGAGGTATTATTTTTTTTTTATGTCCTGAGTCTTTACCGACCTCAGAGGCCAAGAGCCAAATATTGGCTCTGCTCTTAGCCTAGTTATCTTTCTAATTTGGTCTCCAAACCTCAGTTGCTGAACATCCAGAAGAGAAGATTAATGACAGTATATTGTAATAGGAGCAGCAAACTTCATTATGAAATTTTTATCTGGGTATTAGGCACCTTGAAATATAAAGAACAGCCAGAGAACTATTACTTTCTATTAAACATGGATGTTCTAGTAGTTGACTCCCCGTGGAATATTAACAGACAACAGTTATCTAGCTTTTCAAAGAAAATTGGAAGTCAAAAATCGTACATAGTATTATAACATAAGAGGCCTGATGACATTTCTTTGCACAATAGAAGAGCCCTTTTAGTTATCATCCTTACCTAATACTTAAGGAGCTTTTACCCAATTTGTCCTTAAACAGGATGTCATTTAAGAAATTTGTAACAGTGTTTGGGTAAATCTCTAAATGTAGTGGCATATACATAGCATATATATCACATAAGTTTTTGTTAAAAGGTTAAGATTTAAATGATGACCTTATGTTGGTCTGACATGAATCTCTTAATATGAGTATCTGGAGCATGAAAGAATAGCAGATGTGTGAATCTGAAAGAAAATGTCTATCATTTTATAAATAATGTCTATTATTTTATGAACAATCCCAGTTTTACATTTTAGAATATCACACATTTGAAAAGCATGGCTATATGTAGTATATGATGGAAATTGACAATAATGAATTAATCTAATATACCTTGTCTTATTTTTGAAAACTTAGCCTTCTAACAATGGCCAGTGCAAACACATTGGCCAGCTGGCAACTTGGCAGAAGCAAATCTCCAATTTAGATAATATCCATCTATAAGCTAGATTAGATTAGAAAATTGCTTCAAAAATCAAAAATATAAAAGAAGAAAAATTTGTCGAGCTCAAATAGAACAGTTGTTTACATATTGGACAGAGAGACAAACCAAAACATATACAGGAGACAATTTGCTTATAAATTCAGAGTGCACTCAAATATATCCTTGGTTGTAATTGCAAGATTAGTCAGAACTTTCTTTCTGACAGGTCAGTTAGTAGAGATCTCCCATAAAAAAACCTGGAAAATATAAAAACCTTTAAACTGTAGTTAACATATTTTTAGCATTTCATTCTGTCCCAAGAATACCAGCAAATTCCATGTCCTTCCTAGAGCTTCCAGCTTAGATATCGTCTTCACACACACTGTCACATACTCAGACCTTCCAAGTGCTCCTGTGATCTCTTTCTATAAGACTTATTATAATTCAGGTTAATATTATCATTTATGTAGACTATTTTTATATGGATGGGAAAAGAGTTTTGTAATGGGAGTTTTTTGTCTGCTACAGCCTGGGCAGCAAGCCATAAAGTACCCTTTTGTGTAGGAGAGAGGAGAAGATAAGGTTGGGTAAAGAGACAGTGGGCTAGTGTCTATAGAAGGGGAAGAGGTTGACAAGGAGGGTGAAGTGGGCTGTGTGTTTAGTTCTGGGTAGCAGGGGCCCAGCCCAAGGCTGGAGCCAGAACAGCACCCTGAGTGTGCGGGCAGGAGGGGGCCCGTGAGCAGTGCAGGGTGGGCAGTGTGCTTCAGAGCTACGCCCGGCAG
>PVLD010019963.1:12371-35111 GCA_004027595.1 Dinomys branickii
GGGGGGGGGGGGGGGGGGGGGGGGGTGTGTGTGGAGGGAGCAAGGAGGGAGGGGGTACAGGGTGTGCCCGCAGCTGAAAGAAAGCTTAGACATAAGGTATTTTCCCCACCTGCCCTTTCAGTAGCAAAAGTTATCTAAGTCCCTTGGCTAGAGAAAGATTAGCCTGTTTCACCTGAGAGTTTGTTATAGCCCAAGAGAATCTAAGTGCCTCAAGTTGTCAGGTAAAGATTGATTACTACCCATGTTGAGGTCAAGTTGAGATAGTGAGCTGAGGGAAAGGGAAGGTCATAAATCAGCGGAGAATCATCACCCTCCAGTGAAGAATGACCAAGAACATGCCACACAAAGGGGGATTCAAGAGGGACGTAAATTGGCAGAGAGTCATCACCCTCCAGTGAAGTATGACCGACTGAGAGTGGACCCCACAAAGGGGATCCCTGATGAGTCCCAACAATGAATTCACTAGTCATCACCAGAGAAAACAAAGGGGAAGATCTCGAGAGACGTGAGAACGTGGGGGTTTCCTGGCGTGGCCATGACTTCGAGACAGGTACCCTGAGAGTAAGCGAGCGAGAGGGAGGGCTCACCTTGAAAGCTGACAAGATGAAGGCTGGTGTTGGATGTCTGCTAGAAATGGCAAGGTGAGGGGTTGTCCAGTCTCAGAAGGACACAGAGGAAAGGAACGGAGAGAAGGAACGGACAAAGGTCCATAGGAGGGGGCGCTCAGCCCAGGAGATAGACCCCCCAGGACCAAGGCAACTGCCCCCCCATCCGGTCAAGCCACAGCACCAACTGATTGAGGTAAAATTAAGTACTCAATCTAACACGACACAGAGGAGGAGAGAGATATAATCAGCAAGAGATAAAAGTTTAAACACAGAGGGAGTCAGCACCAGAACAGCTGTGATGGCTCTCTGAAGACAAAGGACAGGGTTGGAGCTTCTCTGCACTCTGAGGGGAGCGGGCACAGGGTAGCTGACGTAGGCTGCTCAGCATAACGTGCTGAAGGGGGATTGGATCACTGTTGGCCTGTGTGGGCTTTGGCAAAGGGAGCTGGGAAGAAGAAACTATAGGGGTTTCTGGGAAAAGAGGAGCTAGGCACCATTATAACTCAGCATTGGACTGTCGCCATGAGGACTGGGCAGGTCTTAGGTGGGAAACCTATCAACTACATCAGGTTATGTAGTCCCCATGTTCCAATAAAAGTCAGCATTTGCATTTTTCTGATGCCTTACTCTAAGAAGGTTGAGCACATTTATATTTATATAAATAACTTTATAGATAATGTCTTTGTTGTTTTGCAGAAGATCTAGAAATATCTTTCAAATGATTCTTTTATTTATTTTTTTTTTTGAGACAGAGTCTCACTACGCAGTTCAAGCTGGCTTTAATTCATTATATAAACCAGACTAGCCCTAAACTGACTCAATTCTGCCTCAGCCTTCCAAGTGCTGGGACTACCAATGTGCACTCTCATGCTTGGCCTCAAATGATTATTTCTAACCAGTCCAGTGCATGATGTTTACTTAAAGAAGTCATTTTTCAAGAAATGACTGATGAACATAGGAACCAGTAATAGGGCGCCGGTTTGGCAAAAAAGAAAGCCTATTGCACATTGACCTATGAAGAGACAGAAAGCATGGCTGAAATCTCTCTGTCAGTTTGGAATTAGCTAAGGAATTTAAACAGCCCAGGGAAAGGGGTCACACCCACTTTCCGACCACGGGAGGCCTTGTGGATACTCTGAATGGGAGCGTATCCAGTCTCTCCCTGTTTTCTGGTTCAGGTGCTGACCACACCTCACGTCTGCTCTAGGTCTGTGCAACTTTCTCATTATCCAGGCTCTTCTCACTCAGTGGAGACTTTCGGTTCTACTCAACTCATTTTAGGTCAGGTCCTAGGGTTCTGCCCTTCATCCTGAAAAACAACATTGTCAGTTCCCAGAAGCGGGAAAATTGCTGTTCTGTGGCCTATTTTCAGTATGGTCTGAGTACATTTTCTGATAATTTGGAGCTAGAATGTCAAGGATCTGGGGAAAACTAATACTTAACATATCCAATAGCTATATTTTTCCTATCAGATGCCTTAACTGTTTTGGTACTAAGTGCTGGAACAGGGTAAATTCCTGGCTGGATTTTCTGACATTGAATTTTCCGAGGAATATATGAAGTGCTGGCTTCAGGTGTTATTCAAGCATGTACATTATTTGGGTATTGAATATTCAGGTCACAAAATTAGTGTTCTGTTATTTTTAAATGTTTTGGTCTATAGATAAAAATATGAGTGACTCTTGAAAACTTCATATTATTATTTTTTGTTGAGAAAGTATGGTAGTGGAATAGTGCCCCAAATCATCTTGCTCATTAACAGTTTTAAATGACAAATTTTTTAAAAATAAGATTTTTAAGTATTAAAGAGGTGGTATGGGTAGGGGAATGAAGATTAGAACATTTTTAAAAATGGATAAAATTCATTTCATTCAACCCAGCTATTCCCCTTCTAGTAAGCTACCCAAAAGAACTTAAGACATCATATTGCAGTGATACATGCACACCCCTGTTTATAGCAGCACAGTTCATAATAGCTAATTCTTAGGAGCAGCCTATATGTCCATTAACAGATGAGTGGATAAAGAAAATGTGGTGTATATATATATATACAATGGAGTACTATTCTGCCACAAAGAAAGATAAAGTTGTCATTTGTAGCAAAATGGATGCACCCTGAGACTGTAATGTGACGTGGAATAAATCAGAAACACCATTTAAATATCATATTGTCTCTCTTACATGAGAAACCCAAAGTGTAAACACACAAAAGACATATAACAGGAGACAAGGAAATAGAACTTCTGCAAAGGGAGGGGGACCAACAAGAGACTGAGGGAAGGAGGAGGGAAGGGAGAGGAGGGAAGTAAAGGAGAATGGGGGTCTGCTACACACGCGCCGACTCCCCACAAGTAACGTCATCATTATCCACTGCAAGCAGGTCCTAATGAAAAGAAAAGGGGTAAACTACTGCTTCTGACTCTACATAAAAGTTCTGAGTGGCTAGTAGTCAGATGAATAAATAGGAGACGGGGCACACAGTTCGCAGGAAGACAGTTGTGGCAAAGGTTGTTCTGCTAAGGCCTTCATTGCTGAAGGGCTTTCAAAAGGAAAGGGTTAGTGGACCCCAGCTTAGCCAAATTCTAGGAACATTTCAGACTTACTATAAGATTACAGATTCTTTTTTCCCTCCTACCATTTCTCTTAAGAAAACGGGTAGGATCTCAATAACCCACTTTTATTATTTCCAGAGCCTGTGATATTCTCTCCACATTCAGCTGAAAAATCTAAAGTGTTCTCTTATAAGAAGATTATAAGATTTACACTCAAATATGAAGTTTCTGTGGAACACAATCTCAAGGGATTTTGTAGTCTCCCAAAAGTTCGTTTTGTTTTATATTTATTTGTTTATCAAATAAAGGGTGTGTTACTATAGGGTAGGCAAGATTTTATACTCTTAGAGCTTTGTGTGGGCCTGAGAATCAGACTTGAAAATGAAAGTAGCAGCACTCACTGTACATTTGGGAGAACTGATCAGTTTTCTAGATGTTTCTCAATCATTAGTGTTATTCAAAGAAAGGCTAATTATTAAATTACCCAAACCTTGCTCCTTGAAATGAAGACACAGCAATTATTTCATTTAGAAGCCACCTAATGGTAATATTGGATGTAATAAATTAATTTGACCACATTCAGTTCACAATCCCTGGGGAAAAAATCCAATTCAGAATCAGTTTTTCTCATTCTTTTTTACTTTGGCTGATTTACTGGCAAAGTTTTTCTACAAATTCTGGCTTAGCTTCTTTTATGAAACCCAAGAATGATACACAGATAATCCTCCATTTACAACAGGGTTACATCTTGATAAACCCATCATAAACTGAAAATATCCTGAAGTCAAAAATATGTTTCATACACCTAATCTATGAAACATAAGAATTTAACAACACAGTGCACTGTGGAATATTGGTTGTTTACCCAGAGGGTCACATGATTTGAAGTTGGGTTACTGCACTGTCTAGTATTGTGAAAGAGTGCCATGTTGCATATTATTAGACCAGACAAAGACCTAAAATGTGTATTGCTTTTATATCATCATAAAGTTGAAGATTTTAAGCCAAACCATCATATGTTGGGGACTGTGTGTGTGTGTGTGTGTGTGTGTGTGAGAGAGAGAGAGAGAGAGAGAGAGGGGAGAGAGTGAGCTGTCAAGTTGGTTCCAGAAACATGTGGAAGACATGTTTAAGGTGAAATAATCAGATGATCATACACATGATCAGACAGTCCAGGTGGCAAGATGAGCTTTAAAGAGAAATAAACCCTTTCATGTGTCCAGAAGCCCCAGAACACTGATGGGAGCCCTCGTCTTGGTGGCGAGTCCACGTGGATTTCCCTGGGTGAACTCTTTTGGAGCCTGAACCTCACACTCAAAGAGAATGATTTCAATGACAGCCAAGTTTTTTTTAATCTATTTTATTTATTTTGCAGTACTGGGATTGAACCCAGAGCCTTGTATACACTAGGCAAGTGCTTTACTGCTAAGGTACACTCAGCCCTTTGTTTTTATGTTTATTTTTCATTTTGAGACAGACTCTCCCTAAATTGCCTGGGTTGGCTTTGAACCTGTGATCCTCCTGCTTCAGCCTCCCGAGTAGTAGGATTACAGACATGTACTATCCCGCCTGGCTAAAGCCAGACTCCTTGTGAACAACAGTTACTTGCAATTCAGTTGCAATGAGAATTATGGAACAAATTCTGCGACCAGAATTGTGGAAAGAATTAAATTTGAACCGAGGTACTACTGTATATATCTAGAAGCCTTTGACATTTTAAGAAATTTTCACTCTGAAAACTGGAGATTTTTATCCTACAAGATTGGACAGTAAGATTACTCTGCCTAATAACTAAAGGACAAAAACGTTGAAAACAGTTTATTTATTACTCAATATTTTTCTTTCTTCACATAACAGAATGCAACACTGTCCCAGAACTCTTCTGAAGGTGAGCGAAAAATAACAAGGATTTGAAGCCTATACTTTTTGTACTGTAGGAAGCAGGAATGATACCAATACATGTGGTCCCACAGGTACAAAGTCTGAACCGCCTGATGTGGTGGCGCACGCCTGTAATCCCAGCAGTCGGGAGGCTGAGGCAGGAGGAGCTTTGCAAGTTCAAGACCAGCCTGGGCTTCAAAGTGAGCTCAAGGCCGGTCTGAACCGCATAGTGAGATCCTGTCTCAAAAAGACAAAAAAAGAAAAAGATAAAGAAATTAGACTCTGTGTGCGTCTGTGTGTGTGTACTGTTAGAAAAAAGAGGAACCCATACTATAATTCATCTTCACATGAAGCAAAAACTAATTATTTGGCAAAATAATTTCAAGTACTAAATTTAGTAAACTAGATTGTTTTGTTAAGAATACTAAATGTAGTATCGGGGAGGTTCTGATTTTTTTTTCTTTCTTTGCAGAGTGTTTCAGATTTTGAATATTTGAACTTTCCTTCAAAATAATGTCAGAGGACATACAAAAAGCAGAACACTCACCTAAAGTTCATCAGCAAAGTGATGAACCACAGATCACTGATAGAACATTTTTTATTGATGCTTCTAATCAGAGCTTAACAGCCATTCCACCAGAGATCTTGGCATTACAAGAATTAGAAGAAGTGCATTTGGAAAATAACCATATTGAAGAAATTTCCCATGATATTCAGCATTTAAGGAATATCAGGATCCTCTACCTGCACAGGAACAGCCTGAGAGGGCTGTGCCCTGAGCTGGGGGCGCTGAGCAAACTGGAGGGCCTGGACCTGAGTTGCAACCCTCTGCCCTCCTCCTCCTTGCTGGTGCTCAGTGGCCTGCGCGCTCTGCGCGAGCTGCGGCTCTACTGCCTCGACCTGAGGGAGCTCCCCGTGATGATCTGTAAACACCTGCACCACCTCGAACTGCTCGGCCTGTCTGGAAACCGCCTGGAATCTCTGCCCAAGGAAATAGTGAACCAGCTCAAACTGAGGGAGATCTATCTGCAGCAAAACCAATTCAAGGTTTTCCCTCAGGAGCTCTGTGTTCTCTACAATCTGGAGGTCATTGACCTGGATGAGAACAAACTCAGTGCCCTCCCGGAAGAAATTGGGGATCTGACGAGGCTGCAGAAGTTCTTCGTGGCTCATAACCAGCTGCCCTCTCTGCCTAGGTCGTTATGCCAGTGTAGCAGAATGATCGTGCTCGATTTATCCTACAATCTCCTCGAGTCCATGCCGTGCAAGGTCGGCGAGCTCACGGGGATGACGGAAATCGGGCTAAGTGGGAATCATCTGGGGAAAGTGCCGCGCCCCGTGTGCAGATGGCCGGACCTTCACCTGCTCTACCTGCGCCACACCGGACTGCGGGGGCTGCGGCGCTCCTTCCGGCGGCTGCTCCACCTGCGCTTCCTGGATCTCAGCCAGAACCACCTGGACCAATTCCCCGCGCAGATCTGTGCGCTGAAGAACTTGGAAGCCCTGGCGCTAGATGATACTAAAATAGGGCAGGTACTCCCCTCGCCGCATGCCCCTGCTGTCACTCTGCTTGGATTCCAGGGGTTTTCCCTGCCCAAGATTGCTATAATTCTCTCTAAACAGGACAGTAAGACACGCCTGGAATCCCAGCACTCTGGGAGGCCGAGGCAGGAGGATCACAAATTCAAGTCCCACCTGAACGATTTAGTGAAATCGTAGATCCTCAAAATAAAACATTTTTAAAGGGAGGGACGCTAGGGATGTAGCTCAGTAGTGGAACACCCTGGGTTTGGTCCCAAGTAGCACAAAACAAACAGGAATTTGAATTGACTTTATAGACAGAAAAACAGGGTTTTCAGCATATACCACGAGGTGTACATTTCCAAAATAGAAGTAGTAATCATTTACAGTAACTAATATTTAGGTTTTTAAGAGCATGTATGTACCTGTGCCTGAGTTGCGTCTGTGTGGGTTATCTCACTTAACTCTCACATTTTTTGGGTTTTGTCCTCAATGATATGATAATGGTGGACAGGGAGCTGAACTAATTGTCCCAGGCCACATGGCCCGTAAGTGATAAAGTCAGGATTCGAACCCAGAGCTGCTCTGCATCTTAACTAAGACCGGTTCCTCGCAGGGGTTTCTTAATAGCAGGTTTTCCTGACACATGTGCCTTAGGCCTTCATGTTCCATCCACGGGACACTGCAGAAACGTATTTTTTCTGGAGACGCTGTCCACATGTGTGCAGGCTGCACCTCCAAGCTAGCGCTGTGGTGTTGGTGATAAGTGTGGGAGATAATCAAAGTCAGAGGGCACAAAGACCATGCTACAGTCACAGGAGGGACTGCTCCTTAGCAATGTAAGTGCTCTGCAGCTGTGTGCACCAGTGTAGACAGATCTCCAAATTGTGGTGTTTCTTGAAAAAAACACCAAATTGAAGAACCTTATGAAACCATTTATTCATTTTTAAATCACACCAAATAATATATATAAGTAAATACATACATATCATATATTTTATGGGTATTTATATCTAATAAAAGTGTAAAAATACAAATTGGAAGAAAATCCACTAAATTGCTAACAGTGGCTAAATGCCTCTGGGAAGAAGAAAGTCAATACAATGGAGAAATAGGGAGGGGATCATAGAGGAATTAAATTTTAATTGCAATAGTGTATGTATTAAAACATTTACCCAATGAGGGGGTGTTTGTGATAGGATCTGTGAGGCCCAGACTGGCCTCAAACTTATGATTCTCCTATCTGAACCTCCCAAGTCACACCGAGCTTGTTTCTTGATTATTTTTTAATATTTGTAAATTAAGGCCAAGTGTGGTGGTGCACACCTGTAATCCCAGTACTCAGGAGGCTGAGGCAGGAGGATCATTGTGAGTTCAGGGCCAACCTGGGCTACAAGTGAGCTCAAGGCCAGCCTAAACTGCATAGCAAGACCCTGCCTCAAAAAGAGAAAAACAAAAAAAAGAAGAAAAAATTAAAAAGAACAGAGTTACTATTCAAAGAGAAGGACAGCTGTATAGTGAGAAAGGGAAGATCTGGAACTCAACAACTATAACGAGACAACAGTTACATTTCCTGGCCTTGAATACCAGTCTCATATATTTGCTACGCATTATACAAGTCTGTGCTGTATTTTTATTTTAAACAGATTTTATTTGATTTATAACTTCTGTAAGGTTTTTTTCTTCCTAATTGCTATGGGGCTTTAAAATTAGCTTTCAGGAAATAAAATTTTTGATGATAACTGAAAATTTAGAAAAGGAACTAGGACTTAATTTTTATGGAGGTAATAACCTGCTCTGGAAGGTTTTCAAGGTTTCTTGAAAACCCATTCTTCCACCACTCTACCTTCTGTAAGAAATACCTTCAGTGGACAAAGCCTTTCATTCCATAGTTGGAGTGAAAGATTCAAACTACAAAGTACACTTGAGAAGGTTAACACATTGACCTAACTCTAGTCAAACCATGAATTATATACCTAATCCTTTCCTGAAAGTAATTTTGTTATAATCCAATTCCAGCTTTTACAAGTCAAACCACGCTGAAGTTGAAAACATGTTAAATGTTTTATAATGAACATGATAATCTGTACGTACCATTGCTTTTGTTCTCAAGTTATTCCAATGGCTTTGTGTATATGGGTTTTGTCCTCCCTTCCCAATTTCTTCTTAGACTAATACCTCCTGTAACCCAAGTGCATTTCTCTCCTACTAACAATGGCCATTAAACCAACTCCTTATCTCTCCTACCCCAAAGACACAACTGATGGGTTTCTGGCTCTTGAAACCTGGCTCATAACTTCTCCTTGCCTAGGTGGATGCAAAACTAGCTGACTTTCAATGTGGCCCTAGGTTTAGTCCAGGGCCAGCCTGAACTACATAGTGAGACCCTGTCTCAAAAAAGAAAAAAAGAGAAATTGTGAAATTTTTCTTGAATTCTTTGAAACTCAAGGTGAAAAGCTTAAACATAATGTTCTCTGGAGTTGACTTGATACGCTTTTGTATCAACAATTAAAACTGAAAGCATCCTGTAACATTTTCAGAAAAACAATCTGTTGCCTTACACAAAAGCAGGGAAAATTCCAGATATATGAAACTTTTACTGATATAATATTCATATGGTGAGCTTTCTTTTTGTCTCCACTTCCAAGTGACCAGTGATCATCTCTTTGACCCAGGTATAGAGATATGTAAGGGGTGGCTGAGATGAGCAGAGGTCTAACCATAATGGGAAGTAAATTGCAGGGTTGGGAAGTAAGTGGATGTAGGGAATATCAAAGGGCTACAGAAGGAAACTATGAAAAGAGATTTCCTGGTTAAAAATAAAGAAATGCATGATTTAAACTGCTGAAATATGTAGGTAGGCTCTTTCTTTCCAACAAGAACATGATGCATCTCCGTTACCCAACTGATAGGGTGATTATGTTGTATATATGAAGAATGAGATTTTTTCTCTGTGTGATTCCAGGGGCTAGAAAGAGACCAATAGGCAGACTATAATAGTGATAGACTATGACTTGACAAAAGAAGGAAATCTCATGATTAAAGGGATTTGAGGCAGGTAATGAGATTTTCCTTCCAGGAGATGGTGAGCAATGAAGGATCAGATGACTTGTACAGAACATGCTGAACCATTGTAGTAGAGAGTTAGGATACAGAACTTTCTCAAGACCATCCAACCCCTAAGTCTGGCAGCCTGTGAAATGCCAGCCCAGAGTCTACATAAGGCACTCAAGCCTGGGGATTCACTGGAAGGCAGGGTATGACAAGACAGAGTCATAACCATTTTCCTCAGTGCTCTGGTTAGAACCTGAACATATGTTTGCTTCCAACTAAGATTTCTATTGAAGTTTCAGACTTGCTGAGTTAAAGCCCTTTCAGATGAAGGGTGGGTCTGGTTTACTATGATGATTATTATTGCTATATAATGTAGTATGAGTACTTTTTCAGTAGTGTCAAACATTTGCTATGTGATAGGTCATAGTAAAGGAAGTTAAAATTGCTCCAACCTAAAGTAGTACACAGCTAGGGATGTAGCTCAGAGACACAGAACCTGACTGGCAAGCACAAGGCCCTGAGTTTGATTCCTGGTACCTAAAATAAAATAAAGTAATGCATAAAAGTAAAAAGAAAAGTGGCAGGGTAAAAGCAGAACCAGTCCATATATGCTAACTTATGTGCAAAGTTTTGTCAGTAGGAGAAACTAATTGCTCTCCTTTGGCTTAGACATCTTCTTCTAAACCACAAACCCCATTTATTTTCTTACTGTTAAAACAATCAACCTGAAACTTATCTTTTGGACTACTAGTTACCTTCAGAGTTGGGCTCGCTTTCAAAACTGAAGATACTCGGACTAACAGGAAATGAGTTTCTTTCTTTCCCAGAGGAAGTATTTTCTTTAGCATCTCTGGAGAAATTATACATTGGGCAAGACCAGGGATCCAAGCTTACCTGTGTTCCAGAACAGATTGGGCAACTGCAGGTAAGTCTCCCCTATGAGGCATATGCCCCTGACCCCTTAAATTGGCCGACACTGAGACAGCATAATGTATCCCCAGAGGATGGGTGTGCAATCATGCATACCAGGGTTTCAGTTACAAACAAGGAGTCATTTTTACATCTTGAAGCTTCCACTATCACTGAACAACTTCACAAAACTTCATTATGATTGCTATGGGTTTGTTTGTTTGTGGTACTGACAGCTAAGCCCAGGACTTTGTTTTTTTTTGTTTTTATTTGTTTGTTTTGATTTTTGAGACAGGGTCTTCTTATGCAGTTCAGGCTGGGCTTGATCTCATTATGTAGCCTAGGTTGGCCTTGAACTCACAGCAATCCTCCTGCCTCAGCCTCCTGAGTGCTGGGATTGCAGGTGTGTGCTACCACACCTGGCATGAACCCAGGACCTTTCACACGCTAGACAAGTGCTCTAGTGTTGAGCTATATCCCCAGCCTTTTTTTCTTTTTTAAATAAATCCCCAGTCCTTTTTTATTCTTTATTTTGAGATAGGACCTTATTAAATTGCGTAAGCTGGTTTAAACTCTTGATCCTTCTGCTCATCCTCCCGACTAGCCACCCACCGACTGATGACTGCTGTGGGATATGTCTTGCCATACTTTTTTCCACTGTGTTTTTGACATGTTTTATTTGTAGAAACTGAGTCACACCTCCTACCTGTTAGTTTACATTTTTCATAAGTAGCCCTGGGAAAACTGTGCTATTTTGAAATTAAAGTATTATATGGGTGACATAGTTGGGAGCCTGCATTCTGGGGCCCACAATTCCCTATCATGGGCACCATGACCTCCCTCCCTGCTTGAGGGTGGGTACATCATGTTGCACCAGTTCATGCTGATGATGAATCCATAGTACTGTGCTGAATTGTAGCAAAGCAACAAGGTAACTTCATTCAACAAAGCCTTACTAATATGTACTATCTGTACATGTATCATTTAGAGAACTGTTAATTTTTTCATGTTCCTGTTATAGTGCTCTTGATAATGATAAAATAAATGTGGACTACTACACAACTCCCAGTTATAGACCCAAGAAATGGCTTGTACAACATAGGCACCTCTCAACATGACATAGAGATCTCATTCCTAATTTTCTATCCCTTCCTCCTGGGTCCACAGCTTGCCTTTCATTTTCTTGCTTCTTGTACATGTCATACCACTATCCTAGGGTAAAATGCCCAATTAGATACATTTTAACTATTGTCTGTGTATTGGCTGCTTCTGCTTAGATATGACGTTGGGTTACATACGATGTTGGGATAACAGTTGAAGCCATTATAGTTCTGTGGCAACTGCCCCAGATAACCTGCTGTTAAAAAGGAAGCAAATGGTAAATACAGTTAAGTAATCCAAATTATTTTTCCATAAAATTCTAATAGAACAAAGTTACTATGTACTAACTATGTACTAGTGTTTTGGTAATGGCTTTATTAAAAGTAACTTTATTCCTTGGTTTGGGTCTTTCAACTGTTTTTCCTTCTATCTCCAGGCATGATTGGCCCCTTGACTTTAGTTATTACAATTCATTTACCAAGATATGGATCATTATGGTATACTGTCATGTTATTTCAGAGTCTTAAAGAGCTGTACATAGAGAATAACTGTCTGGAGTACCTGCCTGTATCCTTGGGGTCCATGCCTAAATTGGAGGTTCTTGATTGCCGTCACAATTTACTTAAGCAACTCCCAGATGAAATTTGCCAAGCACAAGGTGAGGAAGTTTAGTAGATTCCTAGCCTAGTAGAATTTGAGGCCGATTTCCATGATGAGTGGATCCCTTGCCTTACTAAGGGCCTTTCAGTATTTGGAGAGTGGAGCCTTGTCCTATGCCCTCCTTGAAGGGCTCAACAGTGACATGAAGAAGAAATGCCTTGATTAGTAAAGCAAAGAGTCTGGCAAAGGTACATTGTACTTTGAGTTGAAAAGAGAAGTAAATAGCAATTGCTAATACAACTGGCATACATCCATACTTGCATTACACCCATCATCAGCAACTGTCTGCTGGGTGCATGCTACTAATATATGCCAGAATTTGGAGGTGTAACCCTGCAGTAAATTCTCACCTAGGTCACCAAGTCACTTGAATTAAAGGAAAAGTATTGATATGAGTGGTGAAATAACAAGGAGGACTTAAGGAGCTATGTGATTGACTTGGAAATCACATATGATTTCTATTTAAATACCCAAGCATTTTCCACTAGGCAAAATCATTCTTTATCTGTATATCCACCAATCCATCTATCCATCCATCCATCCATCCATCCCATATAGTAAGCTTTGCTGAGCACTTCCCAGGACCAAATACAAGCTTTTGCCATAGTGTGCCAGGTCTCCAGGTTTGTTGACATGTTTCAAACTGTGACTACTCCTCAATGAATGGAGGATGAAGAAATACAATAGTAGGGACTGTTAGCTACATGCAAGATATTCAAAAACTGAGCAGAAGCAGGATGCAATTATCCTTTGTCATGATCCTGACCATAAATTCTCCTACCTTTGGTTCCTAGAGGAGTGAAACATTCTCAACATTTTTCAGGATTAACCATTTTCCTAATGTTTATTTACACGATCACCAACAACTTGTTTTGAATAAGGAAAAAGAACTCATGTTTATTGAAAGTAAAAATGACACAGTCTTTGATGACAAACAACAAGAAATTATTTCAGAACACAAAGACGTCAGCATACACCATGACAGTACACACACATTTTTAAAAATTCAAAGGCTCATGAAGTAATTTTTTTTAGAACTTAAAAAAATATACTTTGGCTTCCTCCTGCTGGACATGTGTCTACAAATGCATTACACTAGACCCAACTGTTATAGCGAGTAGTGAAAATCACTCATGGAGGACGGAATGGGACAGAGCAGGATCTTATATAGCACATGGCTGATACCCCAGCTGTTCCCAGTCAGAGGTATTGACCCTGAGAACAGGGAAACAGCAACTTACATGGCAGTTGGTCCAGTTTCTAAAACTAGCAGGGTATTTCCAGAAAGATGGAATATAGAGGTTATCTAATCCTATGGTGATAGTCATAGTTATGGGGTCATTACAGCATTAGTCGGGAACAGCATGTTATCAGAACGGAGGCTGCTTACAAGTGGAAACTACTTAGCACACGATTTGGGGAACATGAGTGAGTCCATCCGAAATTTAAGGGTTTCAAAGTGGAGCTAGACACAAAATGGAGTCTTTTTGCCACCATACAACTTTGGAATTGTCATAAAGAATAAAATTTGGTTTGCCTCTGATGTCTTTTGTGATGTTGCTTGCCAAATAACAAATACTTCAAAAGAGTTGGACTAAAGAATGTATGTTTTAATTTTGCCTGTTGTATTGTTTTACAGTACTGAGCCCACGGTTCTCCTGCTAAACTACATCTCCAAACCTTTTCTATTTTTTATTTTGAGACAGGGTCTTGCTAAGTTCCTAAATTGGCCAGGTGGGCTCAAATTAGTGATTCTCTTGCTTCACGCTTCCACAGTGCTGGTATTCCAGGTGTACGCCACCACACTGAGCTGCTTTTTTAAAACAAAAGCATATAATTTGCATTATGTTTCCCAAACATCCAGTTTCAAGACAAAAGCTTTCACTTTAAAATCAAGAACAGACAAGGATGTCCACTGCAACCACTCCTATTCAACATAGTTTTGGAAGAATTAGCCAGAGCAATTAGATAAGAGAGAGAAATAAAAGGAATAAGGATAGGAATGCAAGAAGAGAAATTATCAATATTTATGTGTGACACAATACTTTACATGGAAAACCCCAAAAATTCAACAAGAAGACTCCTTGAATTAATCAACAAATTCAGCAGTGTAGCTGGATACAAAATCAACACCCAAAAAATCCTATACACAACAATAAATAGACAAAGAGAAATTAAGGAAACCATGCCTTTCACAATAGCATTCAAGAAATTGAAATATTTAGGAATCAATCTTGCAAAAGAAGTAAAAGATCCATACAGTGAAAACTACAGTACTCTGAAAAAAGAGATCAAAGAGGATTTGAATAAATGGAAAAACATTTCTTGCTCATGGACAGGAAGAACAAACACTATGATAATGGCCATACTACCAAAATTGTTGTACAGATTCAATGCCATTCCCAATAAACTACCATTAGCATATCCCACAGATCTAGAGAAAACATTCCTTAAATTCATCTGGAACCAGAAGAGACCCCAAATAGCCAAAGCAATCCTGGGCAACAAAGACAAGGTAGAATCACAATCCTGGACCCAACATTATACTACTGTAGTAAAATCAACATGGTACTGGCTGAAAAACAGACCAGAAGATCAATGGAACAGACTGGAAGATGCAGCCACAACCACAAACACATTCAGCCACATAATCTTTGACAAAAGGGCCAAAAAATCTCACTGGAAGAAAGATAGACTCTTTAATAAATGGTGCTGGAAAAAGTGGTTTGCCACCTGCCAAAGAGTGAAAATAGACCCAAGTCTATCACCGTCCACCAAACTCAAGTCAAAATGGATCACAGATCTCAATATTAAAACAGAAACACTAAATCTATTGGAAGAGAAAGTAGGTAAAAACCTTGAAGACATAGGAGCAGGCAGAGAGTTTATGAACAAAAACCAAATCACATGGGAAATGCTTCAAAGAATCAACAACTGGGATCTCATCCTAAAGAAAAGTTTCTGCACATCTAAAGGAATCACCAGCAGAGTAAAAAGAAAACCCAAAAATTGGGAAAAAATTTTAGCTGTCTCTCAGACAAGGGTCTTCTATCTAGAACATATAAAGAATTAAAAAACATGAGCCCCTCCAAATGGAAAGACCCAATCCAAAAATGGGCAGCTGAGATGAACTTCTCAGGTGAAGGAATACAAATGGCAAATAAATACATGAGAAAATGTTCAACATCATTAGTCATTTGAGAAATGCCAATTAAAACAACACTGAGATTTCACTTCACCCGAGTAAGCACGGCTAGCATTAAGAAGCCAACCAAGAACAAATGCTGGTGAGGCTGTGGAGAAATAGGAACTCTTCTTCACTGCTAGTGGGAATGCAGACTGGTGAAACCACTGTGGAAATCAGTTTGGAGACTCCTCAGCAAACTAGATCTGGAGGTCCCATTCAACCCAGCTACTCCCCTTCTGGGTATTTTCCCAGAAGATCTGAAAACATCATATCACAGCGATATATGTGCACCCATGTCTATAGTGGCACAAGTTGTAATTGCTATCTTGTGGAAGCACCCCAAATGTCCATCCACTGAGGAATGGATAAAAAAATTGTGATACTTTTATATAATGGAATATTACTGAGCTATAAAGAAAGATAAACTCGAGACCTTTACATATCAATGGTCACAACTAGAGTCCATACTCATAAGTGAAATAAACAAGACCTGCATGTGTAAGCAATGTATTTTCTCACTAGTGTAAGAACCTAAAAGAGTGAATAAAATTAGGAGATATGACAGATGTTGTGAAATGAAAAGAACATGCTCAAAAGTAAAGAGCAACAGGGGTGAGGGAAAAGAGAAAGGAAAGAAAGGGAAATTATGTATGTATATACAGGATAGCTAACATAGTTGTACTACTGACTTCTATTGCTTTAGTGAAAGGAACAGTTAATGATTAATTATTTTATCAGTCTTGCATGTCTCTGTTTTCCTGAGAAACCACTCTGAAAATATCAATATGTAATGTAACAACCATTGATAATTTCCTACCACTTTGTCTGTAACTCTGTATTGCTTGTATTGTTCTTATGCTATTTTGTACATGGATGTCTGTTTGTTAATATGTTTTCCTTCTTTTATTTTTAAAATAAATAAAAAATTAAAAAGACAAAATTTCCTATGTGTATTTTATCTTTAGGTCAATCAAATATGGAAAGTAGCTGGTTTATAAACCACTTATCACTGAGTATGATTTAAATATAATTTTGCTTCCTCCCTCCTTAATAGTAGATATCACCAACATTCATCTGTCTCCTTGATTGATAAAACAGTGCATTTCAGTGTTTAATTTATGTTTTTTCTTTGGGTAATGTTGAGTATCTTTTTGATATTTGCAAGCCATTTTTATTTCTCTTTCAATGAATTAAGATAGTTCCTTTTGCTAAAACTTTAGACTCAAATCATTGTATATGAGACTACTTGATTTTATTGTTGTTTTGTTTTGTTTTGTTTTTTGTAATAGGGCCTCATTATGTAGCCCAGCTGTCCCCGAATTCCTGTCTCTGCCTCCAGAGTGCTGGGATTACAGGTGTGCACCAGCATGCCTGACAAAGTTTTATGTACATGTATCTCTAGACCTGCATGTGCCTAGATAGTCTCTGTTAGTTCTCTCTGGAACCCAACAACAGTGGTCCACTGTGACAATTAAGATGTGGAAAAGCTGGTGAGGAAGGGAGAATTATTTTTATACTTTATTACTGTTTTGTAATGCATACATTTCTATTTATATTAGGCTATTAAAAATAATTGGTTGTTCACTTGAGAACAGTAGGACTGTTGAGGCAGGTGCCACTCATTCCGCTGTCCTCAGTGATCAGGAGGTCACACTGATGTGCCCAAAATGCAGCAACAATGGAGAGTAGCAAAGCCTACAGGCAACTAGCGTGTCCCATCCAAAGTCTTCCAGATTCAGTTTTTCCAGTACAGTGCTGACCTAAGGGAGAGGTCTGAGAGTCATGTTTGTGAGTTTCCTTGTTAGTCTGCCAGTGCTGCTATAAATATATTTGAATACAAATTTCTATTGCATTTACTATGAGGAAAAACAGCCATAGAGAAAAACATTTTATTAGACTGTACCAAAACTCTATGATTTCTGGTACATACTTCCTTTCATTCCTATTATAAATGCAGAGGTGGGTCCCTCGCATACCTGGGCAGGGCTAGGCACCAAGTTACTGTTGCTTGTTTCTAAGAGAAATTCACCATTTGAAACAAAAATCCTTCTAGGTTTGAGAGAGTTGCTGCTGGAGGACAACCTGCTCACCCACCTCCCGGAGGATTTGGACAACCTAGAGAATCTCACAGTCCTGACGCTGACGAGTAACCCCATGGAAGTCCCCCCAGTGGAAGTGTGCACACAAGGCAATGAGGCCATATGGAGATACCTGAAGGACAGCAGAAACAAGAGGATAAAGGCAACAAAGGTGAAATCAGAATGCGTCCTGTTAATGTTCAGAGCTGCTTTGGAGGTGCCCTAGTTTTAAACACATTAGATTCTTCCACAGGGTGGCTCTTTGCACATCTGCAGCTTGTCCTTCCCAAGGGGATATTTACTGTTACAACCCCAGGGGTAAGGGAAAAAATTTTTAAATTTTGACCCTAGGATTTATCCTTTATGTCTCTTATCTCTTTGTGAAGTAAGAACCCAACAAATAGGCAAAAGAAACCAAAACTTCAAATTCTAAGACAATCTAAAATTCTTGGACTATTTCACTAGTGTGAAAAAAATTCTGTTAATGAAGGCATAAGAAAAGATTGAAAAATTAGAAATGAAAGCATTTGTAGATCAGAAGTCCAGAAACCACTAACTAGGATGAGAGTGCTAAAAGCTTTGCAGTTCAACTCTTGCTTACTGATTCCACGAGATGCCCTAGGCCACAAATGTGTCCACTGCAGACCGTATTCCTTATGCTTCAGCCGGTCCAAGTCCCCATCATCTCATGCTTTTGTGGCTACCTGAGTTACCATCATCCCTGTTTCCATTCCTGCTCCCACTACAATCTTCCTTCTTCTCAACAGTCACATGGAGGCTATTGAAACACAGGTCATATCTTACCACTCTGTGCTAAAATCAACACTTCTCCATTTTACCTGGAGTAAGAAAGTCTCTGATCTGCAAGACTCTTTATCAGTGATCCTCAGCCCTATCAGACTCAATATTGTCTTTTAAACAATATCCTGTGATACCTCCTTTCCTCTCCTAAAAATTGTAATCCAAGTCAAATGGCGCACACTTGTAATCTCAGCTACTCAGGATGCTGAGGCAGGAGAATTGCAAGTTTGAGGCCAGCCTAGGCAACTTAGTGAGACCCTATCTCAAAATATAAAATTAAAAAGGGCTTGGTATGTAGCTCGATGTGAAGCCCAGTACTGCACCGCCCCCAAAAGTTTTGTAGATACCATAACCTACAAAGCACATATTTTAATAAATAAAACACCAAGCTGTAACATAAAGAGGAAAGTAATTTATGTCAAATATATATATTTTAATGTGTATGTACTCAAAAATGACTGTTGGAAGAATCAAAGTCTGTCTCTGCCCTCCATGTGCCTGGTGCAGACAGGAGATCCTTACTCAGAAGGCCCACAAACTGTTCTCACCAGGGTTTGTATGTGGGCCCTCCCTACGCATGCCCAGTGCTGAGTGAGGTACTGGAGTGGGAGCCCCACAAGCTGCTGACATCGCAGTTCGGGAATGGGCTTCACTTGCACCCTGACCTCCTTGAGGTCACTGACACAGTCAGTCTGTGATTGCTGTTGGTACAGCCCACACCTGACTCCTATGCGCATCCTGAACTGACTGGAGACACAGAATCAGGTGGGCCCTGACCCACTGACATCACCGTTCCCAACTGAACGCTGCCGAAAGAATCAGGTATTTCCTTTCTACCTCCTGGGAGCACAGTGGGCAACCCACGACCCTGCCACCATTACAGTCTGAGTCTCCACCTTCCATGCGCCTGGTGCAGACAGGAGATCCTCACTTAGAAGGCCCACAAACTGCTCTAACCAGGGTTTGTGTGTGGGCCCTTCCTATGCATGCCCAGCGCTGAGTGAGTTACTAGAGTGGGAACTACACAAGCTGCAGGCACTGCGGTTGAGGTCTGGGTTTTACTTGCATCCTGACCTCCTAGAGGTCACAGGCACTGGTGGTCCCTGATCAGCACTAGTGCTGCCTACTTCTGGCTCCTCTGCACATCCGGAGTTGCCTGGAGACACAGAATCAGGTGGTCCACACAGTGCTGGCCCTGAAGTTCATGTCTGGGTTTTGCCTGAACCCTAAACTGCCTGGGGTCACAGTACTACTGGTCTGGGATTGAACCACCAGTGCAACCAGACTCTGGATCATACACATACGTAAACTGTGAGGGGTTGCTGAATCAGATGGTCTGCCATCAACTGACATAACAGTTTGTGTCTGAGACCTGGGAGAACTAGGCACATTTCACCATCTACCAGAAGACCCAAGATTAAGCAGTGCATCTAAGTGGACACTGAAGGGCAGGCCTGACCACCAGGAAAACTAGGGACAATAGCAACCTTTGCTGAGGTTCCAGAGAAGAGGGAGACCGAGCATTCTGTCTCTGGTATCAAACATGACAAGGCAAAGGACTAAAATGCAATCTCAGAACTCCACCCCACTAAGAACAATCCCAGGAGACACTGACATGGGAGAACTTGGTAAGCACACACCTGAAATAGCTGAAATAATTACAATGGAAGTAAAGAAGCAACTTCGTCGGGCCATAGAAGAGATCAGATGAGAAATAATCTCTCAGGCAAAAAATTAAATGACAATAATAATGAAAGAATTGCACAGCACATCTAGAGAAGAAACATAAAAAAACAGACGAACATAGGCAATGGATGGAAAGGATACATGAGCAATATAGGAATGAATCAGAACTCATGAAACAGACTCAAAGAGATTTGCAGGAAAGCAAAACTTCCACTGAAAGCTTGCAAAGCTGCTTGAATGAAGCCGAAGGTAGAATTTCAGATCTTGAAGACAGCACGGCAGCTAAGAATTGTGAAAGGAAGGATCTCTTAAAATCAACAAGGATCCAGGAAGAATCAATTCAACAGCTGCAAAACAAGGCAAAGAGAAATAGTGTCAGACAAATAGGTGGCAATGAAACAGCAGGAGGTGACACAAATGACATGAAAAGAATATCTGCAGAAATAGGAGCAGAAAATTTCCCAAGCACGGAAACAGAAATTGAGATACAAGTAAATGAGGCATGTAGAACTAGTAGTCATAACCATAAGAAAACTACACCCAGGCATATAAGAATCAAGATCCCAGATCTCCAGCAAAGAACAGAATATTAAAACCTTCTAGAGAAAAGAAACAGATCACCTATAAAGGAAAGCCCATCAAAATCATGGCAGACTTCTCAATCAACACAAACCATCAAATTGAGAAGAGCTTGGAGCAAGGTATTAAGGACTTGTACTTAGGACTACAGGTCCTAAGACAAAACAGTTTTCAAACAAAATTGATATAGCCTGCCAAATGAGCCTTCAAGTTTAACGGAGAAATAAAACACTTCCATGACAAAGACCAACTGAACAACTGCATGAATGCCAAACCATCCTTACAAAAAGTACTAAAAGACATTCAAGACAGAGAAGAAAATGACTGCAATTTCAAGAACAACAACAGAAAGGAACCCTCAAGCAGAGCAAGCAATTAAACAGGTAGAAAAAGTAAGAAGCCAATAGCAAGTAAATACAATGACAATGATAGGCCAACATATATTGGTTATAAACTTAAATGTAAATGGCCTCAATTCACCAGTCAAAAGAAACAGACTGGCAGAGTGGATTAAGAAACGAAATCCAATGATATGCTTTATACAGGAAACACATTTCACTCAAAAGGAAATCCATAGACTGAAAGTCAAAGGATGGAAAAGATTTCTCCATGCAACAGGTTCCCAGAACAAAGCAGGTATAGCTATTATGTTTGCAGACAACGCAAACTTCAAACCGAGAAAAAGCCAAAGAGATAAAGAAGAGTGCTACATACTTGTTAGGTGAAAACTGCAAGAGGAAGAGATAACAATCCTAGACATGTATGTTCCAAATATTGGAGCAATAAACTATATAAGACAAGTCTTAACAGACAGAAAAACCCAAATAATTAATAACATTATTATAATAGGGGACCTAAACAACTCTTTGACACAAAAACAGGTCAACTGGACAAAAACATCAGCAAAGACATAACAGATCTGAACCAAATATGTGAACAAATGGACTGAGTAGATTTATACAAGTGTTCCACCCCACAACACCAGAATACACATTTTTCTCAGCTGCACGTGGGAGGTTCTCTAAAATAGATCACATTCTAGCCCATAGAGTATACCTACCTAAATGCAAAAGAACTGAAATTATCCCATGCGCATTATCTGACCACAGTGCAATGAAATTGGAAATTAATGACACAAGTTACTCCAAAACCTCCATAAACATTGGAAATTAAACAATAACCTCCTGAACAACCAATGGGTCACAGAAGAAATTAAAAAATACCTACATACAAATGAAAATATAGGTACAGCTTATTGGAATCTGTCAGATGCAATGAAAGTAGTCTAGAGGGAAGTCTATGCCAGTGAATTCACACATAAGGAAAACAGAAAGAGAACAAATAAATAGCCTAACGCTGCACCTCAGACTTTTAGAAAAAGAACAAGTCAAGCCCAAAACCAAAGAAGGGAGAGAATTATAAAGATCAGGACAGAAATTAATGCAATTGAGATTAAGTAAACCCTACAAAAAATAAATGAAGCAAAGAGATGGTTCTTTGCAAGAATAAATAAAATTGATAAACCCATAGCCAACCTTATCAAAAAAGAAAGGAAAGAACTCAAATTCATGCAATAAGGAATGACAAGGATGACATTAGTACAGATTCTACAGAAATTCAGACGGTCATTAATACCTACTTTGAAAACCTACTCCCATAGGGTAGAAAGCTCAGAAGACATGGACAGATTCCTAGATATATATGAATTGCTAAGGTTGAGTCAAGAAGATAAAAAAACCTGAACAACCCAATATCAATTAATGAGATTGAAAGCATGATTAAAAACTTACCAACAAGGAAAAGCCCAAGCCCTGATGGATTCACAGCAGAATTTTGGAAGAAATTCAGAGAAGATTTAATACCAACACTCCTTAAACTCTTCAGTGAAATTGAAAAGGGAGCAATTCTTCCTAACTCATTTCTGGAGGCAAGTGTCATACTTATGCCAAAACCAGAGAAAGACCCAACCAAGAAAGAGAACTACAGGCCAATCTCCCTATTGAATATAGGTGCAAAGTTACTTAATAAAATACTAGCAAATGGAATGCAGCAAATCATCAAGAAAATCATGCAACACAACAAATTCGGATTGATTCCAGGAATGCAGTGATGCTTCAATATTC
>PVLD010019964.1:0-35001 GCA_004027595.1 Dinomys branickii
AAAAAAAAAAAAAAAAAAAAAAAAAAAAAAAAAAAAAAAAAAAAAAAGAAAACACAAGAACCAAAAATCCAAGGACAAGAAAGAAAACAGGCATACATCAACAGCAGCAACAACATCCACAACAACAACAACTTTCAATTTCTTTATTTCCTCTTGTAACACCATCAAACATGTTATCCTGGTAACATCTGGTCTTTTTTTTATATTTGGTCATTTTCTTACATTTGGTATTTTTTGTCACTTTATTTTCCGTGTGTTCTCTTCTTAATTTGTGTGTTTTTTTTCCCCCATAATTTTCTTTTCCCCTCATGGTATTTTTACTTATTCTTTAAATGTTCTCTTTTTAGGGAAAATCATCTACAATAATATGCTATTTTCCCTACCTACGGGGTCAGAGCACGTCAACAACTGAATTGGTCTTCCTGCTTCTAAGAAAAAGACTCAACTGCAGATGGCAAAAGAGGCATGATTTGCTTCTAACTCCTTGGATAAGAACGGGAGGTGTCCATATACCTGTAACCATCATGGAATGTCCCATGAGAAAGAACATTTTTTTCTCCCTTATTATTCAGAAACTATATTCTTATGATTTTTATTATGGTAGTTCAGTAAAGATCAAGTTCTTTATTGTAAAAAGTAAGAACTGTTGTCCATTAAAGAAGTGCTTTGTCTAGAAATATTTAAAATGTGGAAAAGGAGACCAAAACACAAAGGCAGAGAGAGAGAGAGAGGAGAAGCCACCTTTTAGGCTAGAAAATACTCTGTTGTGAGAGTCTTTCTTGTGCATTTAGGATGCTTAGTAGGCTCCTTGGCCTACACTACTGAATGTCGTTAACATCCTCCTGGATGTGACAACTAAAAGTAATCTCCAACTTTGTAATGTGCTCTATGGTACAAACGTGGCCCTGTGAGAAACACTAGCTTGTAGGATAACCCTAGAAATTGCCCCCTGCTAATGAGTGGTGTTAGGTAGGAACCCATGGAAGCATTGTATCCAAGGTGGAGCCCCATCCCTGCTGCTCTGGGGTCTGAGCAGCTCACTGGGATGGTAATCTCAGTGAGCTGGTAGTGTAAAAGAACCAAATTTACGAAGGAAGAGATTTTACTGAAGAGGAGGGAAAAGGAGAAGACAGATAAATACCCTGACAAGAACAGGGACAGGGGGCTCTGGAAAGATGGAGGATGCATAGGCTTTTTATTCCCAGTTTCTTTTATTTGATGTCAAGGGCCCTTCCCCCCGCACGGAACTTGTGATAATCCAAGTGGTTCTTTGGGCTGTGCTTGGATTAGACCAGGTCCCTTGCCCGAGTCATTTCTCTTGGTGGTCTTTGTGCAATTTCTTTCTCTGTGTTTTGTTTATTTGTCCTTGACAGGGCCTAATCTCTAGGGTTAGCAGCTGGTTGACTAGGAGATGCCGTGTGCATGGTGACCTTCAAGTTAGTAAGGGGATTCATGAGTATCTATTGTATTAATATAATGAATATTTACATATATGGAGACAGTGGGGAGAGAGTCGAAAAGGAAAACTCTAGGAAAAGGAAAATTTGTATAAATATTTTAATATTATATTTACTGACATCATAAGATTGATGTAAGCTACCTTTGGCTTCTTCAATTACAAGAGGTGCTCAGAGTCGTGGTCCCAAACATTCAGACACTTATTAGCAAGGTGAACGGCTGCTTTGCTAACCTTGGTCACTGAGATTGCTCTGCATACGTTTGCTATTTTTTCTGTAAGGGTCAGCAGTATAATAGATTTTCTGTAATATCCAAATCCTCTAGGGTCCCTTAGATGAAAATAATGCCAACTGTTGAAAAGGCATCATACTATTTTTGCTTTCCTGAGGTTTGTATATATTTTTTGGTGCAATATATTTATATTTATATATATGTATATGATATAGGATATCATATATATGGCATATCATATATGTGTAAATAATAGATGCATACATATTTTTGGTGGAATATATGTGGTCGCTGTATAAGATATGAGTACATACTGAGCATGAGTTTCCCCAAAGTTAGTCAGCGCCCTTCCTGCTCTGCTGTCCTGAATTCTACATCTGCATTCTAGGTGGGGTGGGACAGGTTACCTTGGCTTTGTGCACTTGGCTTTCCCTGTACTCGGCCTGCCAGCTCTCGGGCTGGTCTTTTGGTGCAAGTTCTAAGATCATTTGGTGTCTTTCTTCATCTGTTTTTACTCTTTCTCTTCCCTTGGCCTTGGGACTCTTCCCAGGGGAATTTTAACTCCTACTTCGGGTTACATAGAAAGCCGATTAGGGCCTCACGCTGTTCTCTCCCTGGCGAAGGACCCCTGCCGGTACAAACAATAGGAGTCACTTAAGTACAGGAGAGAAGAAAGTAAGCAAACTGAGTGACGGGAAGTGGTGATCCTTCCTTTCTCTGCTGTGGCATTTGGTAAAACAGTTGCCAGTGGTATGGTAGCAAGGAGAGCATATTACCAATGAGACAAAAAATTCAAGGAAAATGCTCGCAAAAGGCAAAAGTCATTGTACTTTGGTTCTTAATCTACTGCTTTTGTGAAAAAAAAAAATATGAAATGAGCATAGCCAGGAAAGACTGAACAGTTTGAATCAGGAGTATAGATGTTGGGGCATTTTAAGTAAAGTGAGCTTTTTAACAGATGTTATTACAGCAAGTTTAGGTCCGTCTCACCAGAGGCTAAGAAAATGATCAGCGCTCACACTCACAGAAGGGGAGAGAACCAAGCCTTATGCCGCAGGTTCAGAGGAGCTGTGTACTACAAAGATTGGCCCCAGAGCTAACATAGGGAGTTATTTTTATACCATTTATCAGGTAGGTAGGGCAGCGTCTTTTATAAGTGAGAGTGAAACTCTACAAATGTGGGAACAAACTGGAAACAGCATCAGGCTGGGTACAGCTTGTACCTCTGGTATAAGCCTCTTTACAAAAGCAGAACGAGCGCTTTGAATTATTGACCTATTTGGGTTTTGATGCATTTTGAACACAGAAGTTCTTCTACAATGTAACCTTAACTTGGCTAGTAAGTGTGGAATATCAACTGTTACAGATGAAAAGCTAGCTGCCCCCATGCTGCAAGTGACAGGAGAAACGTTGGCCTTTTCGAAGATCTCCAACTGGGATTTGTTTGCCAAAAATATGAGGAAGCCACAGGTGATGTCAGATTGTACACGGTGCCTTTCTGCTACTGCCCACTTTTCAGAGGTCCACACCTTTTACTGCTAAAGAGCTCATTAGGGCCAGCTGAAACCTTGATGAAATAAAAGCAAAAATGAGAAAGTTAAGTGTATTTCAAGGAGTTCTTTGCCTTTTAGGTGAGGATTTTTCCTGAAATTAGATGGACCAGAATACTTGATTCTTGAAAAAATTCAGAAACCACAGTCTGAGCTTAAAAGTCTTCCAGCTGAGCAGCACACAGACACATCGTCGTTTTCCTAAAAGTGCACTGGCAAGGAAGCTGGGAAAATGTTCAGTGGTCCCTCTGGCCCCAGACTCCAGCATCTGATTTATTTCACAGTTGTGACGAAACAATAGATTTTGTTATTTCATCATTTTCTTTATGGTCACTGCTTGCTTTTACATCAGTATGTATCGGCTGTGTGAAGAGCGGGGCACAAGAAGGCTGGAGCACAGTGCGTGTGCTTCTCGCTTCACCGGGTTGTTGCTGTCTCCTCCAAGTTGTGTGGAAACTGTGGCTCCTTACCTAGAGCACACATGGAAATTTAAATAAGATGCGATGACATTTGATTACATCTCTTGGAGAGAGGGTATTGTCTATCTATAAGAAGGGTACCTGGGTACTTAGCTAGCCAGAGGGACAGTTTCTCAGAACAGTAAAATTTCCCCCAGACATTGTTTCCTTTCAACTACCTTTTAGAAGTAACTTTATGGATTTCTATTTGGGACAATGCCTTCAGCTAGAGAAACCACGCTCCACCTTTCCTTGTAGGATAGGTATTATCTCACAACTAGCAAGCAACGTACAGTGAGAATAATTTGGAAACTTTGGTGTTGAGGCATTCAGTATAAAATTGATTGCTTTTCACTAGCTTCTCACCTCACCCTGGCTGTCCAGTAGCAAAATCTCAGACACTGTGTGCAAAGCATGAACACCCTGACTGACCAGTGGCAGACTTGTGTCACTGAATTGTTTTCTTGTGGGATCTCCTAGAGAAAAGCCTACACTTTTACCCTGAAGAAATATGTTTTAAATTTCTTCCTATGTGAGAGTTTTGCTATCTTTTCAAAAAATTGTTCTTAGAATTATACCTTAACTCCTATGTGTTTCTTCAGGTTACTATGATTAATATTCTTCTTAAAATATACTAAACTTCTAATTGTTCTAAGTTTACACCATCTGAAGTTCAATTATTTAGACTATGGGAGTTATTGGAAATAAGTCATTACAGCTGAGAAAATATTCTGCATTTTTAAGCCTAATTTGTTGACATTATCACCCTAAACAAACTCTTTCCTATACTGGAAAACTATTCTCCTCTCTGTAATTTTGTTTTATCTCATTTGTCACTTTATTTTTCTATATTTTTAATAACAGAGTTGTTATAACTATTTTTTCAATAGTAGGATACTTACACGTGAATTTGTATTTATCTCTAAAAGTCAATTTCAGGGTTCATAGGTTTGTGATATATTATTAAATAATTTCTGATTGAAAAAGAAAACAGTTCCGTCATTTACATCCTGAATTTAATCTGAAGCTCCTTGTCTAACAGAAAGAGCTGTGTACTCCTTTGAAGTATTCATAGGCACAGGGACATAACTCCTCTTGGGTTTTGGTTTTTTTGTTTCCTCAAACTGCTTGGGTTTACTAAGTAGTTTATTTACTTTTTCATACTTAGAAAGAAATTTTCTCTTAGTAGATCCAAATGATGTCTAGGATTTCCTACGTGTGCTTAGTTTTCTGTTCGTTTGGACACTATTATTGTGTAACAGTTTGTTGTCCTTTTGCACATCCTCAACCGTAGATTAGGTCTGAAACAGGGAATAGTAATAAAGTTGGACTAACACTGAAATAGTCCAGCCAGTCAATGTGCTCACTTTACTGACAGGCAGCCTAAGCAGCTGTCCTTCCTGTGAAGCACAATGGGCAAGTTCAATGGGGTCTCGAGGGTAGGAGAATGTACAACAGAGGTAAAAGAAACTGAGTTGCTGGTCTTCTATCAAGAGTTCCTGGTTTAGGTTGCATACAAGTTTCTGGTTTATGTCGGATTTCATTATATAAGTGTAGAATTTGCTCCTGCAGGTAAAGGTACCAAATTAAAAGTTGCCACAGTTTGTCAGTTCCTTGGACGTGCTTGATGGTGCTGTTATTCCTGAATGGACTATTTTAGCCAGGATGCCATCCCTGTTGTAGTCAGGTATTCTCTCTTGCAGAGGGGTGCTCAGACAGCTTCTCTTTCAATGGGTTCAGCTTTCAGCTTCTTCCCAGAAGGGTCTCGGACCTTCCCTTTTCTTCCGCGTGCCAGTGCATCTTGCTGTTAGGCTTTGGCTTTAGATGCATTCTACGAGGATGCTTGGCAGTTTTGGTAGGACAAGGCCACCCGTCCTAGCACTGAGGGTACCGTAAAAAGCTTTGAAAGTGCTTTTCATGTTTTTCTCAGGCAGCAAAATACTGATGAGGCGCTTTATTTTTGTCTCTTCTCTCTCTGAGCCCAACTTTCCGTGATCTTCGTTTAAGGTAGCGGCTTCCCACTTGCTAGCAGAGATACACTTCAGAACTCACCGTGTATTAAACACCTGCCCATTGCGCAGCAACATAGTGAACTTTCTTTTGCATAAAATTTCAGGTTGAAAAAGTAAACTTGTGAAGGAAAAATGAGCCCTGTAACATATAAGGGAACACCCAGTAATAGGCTCTGTGCGTTCCGTTACTGTTTGCAGTGTTTCTCTGGTGTTCCAATTCACAAATATTTATGATTTTGTTGAGACAAGCAAGGATTTGTGCTTCTTACTTATTGACTGTATTAAGAACCTTTTCTAATACTACAAACTCATCATTTTTTTAATATTCCAATTACTTTCTTAATTTGTTTGTGTAGAGGAGTCACACTCCAATTTTTCAATTAAGCAATTTAATAAAATGAAATCACACGATCAGACATAGTAAATAACATAGGAGCACGAAGTATTTTCATTATGATGTCAGCAGTGCAGAACCCTGACCGAGCTCAGAGTAAGAGGAAGAAATGGGAGAGCAGCAGAAGGGGAAGGAGAAGAGACAAAGAGAATCCTAGATCGCACACCGTGTGTATGGATTTCATTATCTTGACTTTTAAAAATCTACGCCTCTTATCCTCAGAATATGAAGATCTTAATCCTTTAAGATTTCCTACTGCATATTCATTTAGTTTCCTAAGAGAAAATTATTGCTTATTCAGTAAAAGGTCATGAGTTCAAGCTATTAAATATTTCAGCTCTGAAGTGTGATCTTATAGTGTTCTCAGGAGTAACTAACCACTGTTCTTCTAAAACTAATATGCTAATATCTGCTGGTGACAATTACTAAAAGATAGCGCTAGGACTGAGAAAATGATATCCCAGACTGTCACTTTCATATGGCTCAAGGCCCAAGGACCCTCTGATCTTCTCTTGTTTTCCTCCCACCCAGTACAGAGAGAGGCTTTCTGCAAAGTTCCCTTATCTACCTGGCTACACTTGCCAATAATAAACTTGATTTTGAAGTTCACGCTGAAATTTCTTTACCCAGAGAAGACTAAACTCACATCCAGGAGAAAAGACTACACCGTGTGGACATACTTGGGCAGAGTTTTGTCACAGGGTGGTCTCTATTTTGTCCCATTGGGAATCATTTATAAACCATGGTCTCTCATGAGAGCCTCTTACGGTTATACATTGCATCAACTTGAGGCGTCTAAAAGCTTAACTAAGCTACAGCCATTCTACATCCTGGGGTGAAAAGGACATGTCCTTGCTGCTGTACCATGTTGTTCATTGTGTCAATTTAAGAAGTTTAAAAGTTCAACTATGGGATTAAGCAGAGCAGCAGAGTCCTTACATTGAGAATGTCCTCAGCTTGTGGAAGAGGAGGGCACAGAGATGGTGTGGCCGTGGGCTGGTAGGACATATACAAGGTAAGGACAGAAAAGAGGCTTCCTCCTTTTTTGCTCTTGCTGCTTTTGCTGCCTGTGCCAACTTGAAGTGCTGCCCCTGTGCCCTGCCACCCTGCCTTGTACTCAGCTGATTACAGGCTGAAACCTCCATATACTGTGAGCTACATAAACCCTTCCTTTCTTACTTTTGATTGGTTATTTTGTCTCAGCAATAAGAGAAAAGTAACCAAGACAAGGCCCAAGGGACATTTCCCAGGCCTTTTCATGTTTTCTAACCCACTGAGTTCTCTCAAAAATAATTTTTACCCTGAAATTTCTTATTTCTCCTTCTTTCATAGAAAGGGGTTAAATTTCTGAATTATTTTGAGTCAGTGGGTAATACTACTACTAGCATAAAAGGCGCAACTGGGGTTGGGCAACAACTCCCCCTCCACCCCGCTAAATTTGGGCAAAACCCCAGGTTCATTCCTCCTTCCACTGACTTAACAGAAGCAGATATAAAATAACAAAGGCCTTGGAAGTCCCTGTAGAACTTGGCCAGAGCATATGTGTGCTAGATCTCCTGGCTTGACCTTCAGTAAAATTTTTCCTAATGTAATTTAATAAAAGTTTCATATTTATGGTGGGTTTTTTTGTTGTTGTTGTTGCTGTTTTGTTCAGAGACAGGGTCTTGCTGTGCACTCTGGGCTGGCCGTGAACTCACTGTGTAGCGCAGGCTGGCCTCAAACTCCTGCAGATCTTCCTGCCTGAGCCTCCCAAGTGCTGGGATTACAGCATGTGCCATCACCTCCCCCAGTAGGAGTTCATATCTATGGACTGTATCTCACATATGTGATTTAATCAGACTGGATTCTGGGACAGGCGTATGTGTTCGAAGTCTCTGAGATGACTCAGCACCTTGTCAATCATTCCTGTCCGTCCTATCCAGAGATCCCCGGAGAGGCACCCAGGCTGGGGCACATCTTTTAAACTCTGAGCCTGCTTTATCTGCACCCTTTTATTTCCCTTTTGCCCTGACACGACTCCTCTGTTCACGCCGCCCTTTTTGTTTCTGTTGGCATGGACCTGCCCTGAGCACGTCTTCCTACTCTCTTCAGTAAATGTAGCTGCTTTTTCTTTTACTGTTCGACATACGCTTGTAATTCTTTGCTTGTGGTGCACAACAGCCTGGGTTCTATCTGTCAGATCCACTATGAAGTATCATTGTGGTTTTCCTCACTTCTGTAATATTTCCCCCTTTTGAGGTTAAAAAAATTGTATGGCTTTTCCTTAAATGATGTGCATGTAAATTAAATCTAAATGTACTTCGGAGATCAAAGGTAAAATTTCCCTTCACACCCTGGATTAGATTCCGTAAATGGTACAGACAGACCTAAAACATAGAGGTTAAGTAAAAATCAAAACACAGTTTGAAGATTTCTGTGGGTGACACAACAATGGATCTGGATGGAAAGGCATCATTCTCAAATTGTCTTTTTTGTTTGTCTGTTTTGGAATGAAACAGAATGTTCACATGTGGGACAATCCCATTCTATGACATCAAAAGGGTCAGAGATATGTCTTACTTTTGGAAAATGAATAATCTCTATGCCTCATATTATTAAATATTCAGCTTAAAGTATTAAGATTTGAGCAAATATTTCTAGCCTTCACTGTCAGAACACCAGCCTGTAAGCCATCTATAAGTTAGTAAGTCAATCTGCCCTTATTGATGTATTCCATTGTCACAGAGTAATCATAAACTTCGCAAATTTGTTTAGTCAGAAAAATGTTCCTCATTCTGCCCTTGAGGTTTCCATGAATCCTTAAACAGAAGCTTTTTATATTCATCTGTTACTATTAAAATATTATGAGTATGTCTTTAGGAGCTCATGTATTTGTTGTGTTTTGGTATAGTTTCACACATCTTTTATAATTTCTCTTAAATGCAGAAGACAATATCCTTTATATATGTATTGTACCTCACATGTAATCCATCCATGCTAAGTAAATCTAAGTTAAATTAAAAGCCACACAAATATTTTGTTTCCTGCTTCACAAATGTGTACAGAAACATGGTGAAACAATTACACATTTAAAATTATTTCAGGTAAATAATTTACCTTGTAAGTTCAATCTCAGCTCTTGTTTGTTTTGTGGGTTGTGATCTGTTTGAAATATAAGTAAAATTTAATAGTAAAGAATTAAGTTTGTTCTGGACAGACAGACCTCAGGACGGATTGATGTCACAGTAAGAGGAGAAAGGCACTAGGTCAGGTAAGTCCCCACCTCAGCACAGGTTACTGTGGAGGGTCCCAGTTATGCGATTATACTTTTAGTATAATTACAAACAGTGAAATTCACCAGATGCTACTGAAGTAAACTAAAATAAAAGATATGCATCAAGCCAGGTACGGTGGCACATGCCAGAAATCCCAGCACCCGGGAGGAGGCTGAGGCAGGAGGATCGTTGCAAGTTCGAGACCAGCTTGGGCTACAAAGTGAGTTCAAGGCCGGCCTGAACTGCATAGTGAGACCCCGTCTTGAAAAAGACATGACAAACAACCAAAT
Source organism: Dinomys branickii (assembly GCA_004027595.1). NCBI lineage: Eukaryota > Metazoa > Chordata > Mammalia > Rodentia > Dinomyidae > Dinomys > Dinomys branickii. The sequence continues at coordinate 9,648 of PVLD010019964.1, forward strand.
GAAAGAAGATCTGATCCAGTAGACATCTCTTTGTTCCCACAGTGTGGTATACAAATAGCAAATAACAAAAAGTTAGGTTATCTCAGTGTCACATAGTTAAGTAGCTCTTCGTTAAAAAACTTCAACTTGTATTTCATGATTTTAGCATTCCTCATAGCAAAAGCAAGGGAGAGCTGTAAGGAAATAGTGCGGCTACCCAACATTCTTTTTAAAAATCATCGTCAGCGAGGAAAGGGATCATCTTCCATAGCTCACTAAATTTGATTGACATGAGCTAATTAACTCTGTGCAAAACAGGTGATGACTTAAATGAGATCATTACAATGGAAAAGATAAAATTCTTGAGTTGCTATAAAGTACTTTTGCTTCATCACAGTGTATTTCTTTTTGGTAAGGCTTTATCTAAGCAGATTGGAGATAAATAAGCTTTTTAATTGCACTGTCATTTTGTGAACATCAGTGCCACTAACAATAAAGAAAAAGCAATAGAAAGTCCACTTATTCTGCTTAGTTTCCTTATCCTATGCTCTATCATTTATGGATTAAGGCTCTGGTTTGGACCCTTAAAGGTAATACACATCCAAAAACTGAATAAAAAGCACATACTGGACGGCATATATTTTCTCCGCCCGGAAACTGTACCAACTAACATTACAGTGACTTTTCTTGCTCTGCTTTGCTTCGTGAGCATGCTTGCATACCTATCACAGGCACATACAAAGACAAAAGTGCAGACAAACTCTCCACTCAGTGAGAGGATTCTAAACATGGTAAAATTGCAGTTAATAGCCATGGAACAGTTAATAAAGCATTCTTTAACATTAATACTATCAAAATGAGGTAGAAGATTAGGGCTGGGGAAATTAGAGAACAAATTGGGTAGAATGTGTCAAGGGTCCCAAAAACCTGCGGTTAACAGGTTGAACGAAAAGTTTTCCAGCAAAGACAAGATGTGTAGAAAACACAAGACCCAAAATAATTCCCGTCCACTCACAAAAACAAACGGATCTTTTAAAATATCATATATTAAGAAGTAAAAATGTAATTCAACTCCCTCTCTCCTGCTGCCTTGTCTCAGTTTAATGCAGACCCTTCAATCTTGACATTTTGGCTGTCAAATGTATTTTTCTGTAATGCCTTCTGTTTCAATTATAAGAGATGTCCTTATGGAGGATGATAACTATTCTGAAAATTTTACACTTACATTTGTGTTTTACTCTTGTCACTTTACCCTTGATTATTTTTCTATGATGTTCACTTGGCTTTTCCTAGATTATTAAACTGACTCACCGTTTAGTAATCTGGAGGACGCCTAGCACAGATTTTTCAAGGTGCAACAGGAGACGGTGTTTAACTTTTACATTATTGACTGAGTCAGTCTGTATTTGGTAGTGTATTTCTGCTTCTTTGTCCTATGGCCAAGTTTTTTGACAAGATTTTTGTTGCTTTCTTTTAAATCACTTACCCAATGTTATGCCAATGTATATTATTATGTAATATTCTGGGGAAATGTGATATATATTAATTTTTCTTTTATATACAGAGTATGATTTTTTTCTTTTGCAGTAGCTTAACTCATCTTTTTAATTTTTATTTTTAAGTTACACAGTTGCTGTCACCAGGGTTTACAGGGAATCAATTTCATATAAGACACATAATTTATAGGATTATTTTATAATATTCTCCCAAAAAGTCAAATGCAGAAAAGTGCCAGAGATCTGTCCACACACTAGAGACCCAAAGAATCCAGCTGAGGGCCTGGATCCCACGGCAATGTCCTGCACGTGTCCAGTTGACCTAGAGCCCACGACAATGTCTTCCACGAGTCCAGCTGGAGGCCTAGAGCCCATGACTATGTCTCACGCAAGTCTGTATGAAGGATCTGCACTGGGAAGGCCCAAAGGTCAGTGGTGGAAGCTAGAAAGTCTGCACCAGTGGGGTGAAGGACCTGTGTCAAAAGCCTGAGGGAGCTGCACTGGAGCCAGGAAGCGATGCTCTAGGTAAGGACCAGGCTCCCGGAGCGAGAAGCATAGCCAGCCTCAGCGACCATGAGAACCCAAGCTCCGCTAGAGATGAGAACAGCCGAGTTCATACAGGAAAATCAGAGTGACGAGCTTCTCCAGGAGGATCAACAGCGCACCAGCCTCCCTGAAGTTCTGCCTTTCTGCTGTTGCAACAGTCTCAGGTGGGCCTTCTACACCCAGCCCCATGCTGACTCAGTTCAGCTGGGTGTTAAAGTTGACCATTAATTAATCCATCACAATCCTGCCCTTTGGTCTTCCCAATTTTAAAAATGAAAATTATTGTTTCTTTCCCTATATTAGTCGTAATAAATAGGTTATACCTGTATGTCTAGGTCTTAAATTCCTATTAGTACTTTTGACCAGTACGCCTATTCAGGCACGCGCGGCACAGCATGCAGAAGGCCAGTAGCAAGTGTGGTAAAAGAATTTACCAGCAGTCAGAGAAAGTAAGAAAACGAAGAATTCGTTGGCACACTGTAAGAGAGCAGCAGGTGATTCCAGAGAGAATTACTCTGTCAGGGTGAAAGATTAAGATATATGCAAGACCTTGAGAAAAGTATAGGCGGCTGGGGATATAGCTCAGTGGAATAAGCGCTTGCTTAGCAAGCGCAGGGTCCTGAGTTCGATCCCCAGTACCACAAAAAAGAGAAAAGTATAGGCATGATCAAAACCCGGGGAGGCTCTTTAGGTCAGCTCGCAGCTTGCTTACCCCACAGCAGTGCCTGTGCTGTGTCCGTAGTTGCGCATTAATGAATACAAGAGGACATAGCCCACTCACTACTTTGGTCCTCCCAGAAAGTCCTTAAGGTTCAAAATAAGGACACTTGGATGCCAAGAAGAGGGTCACGGGTCATTGGGGAAAATATGCGTCTCCAAAGGCATCACGGTATTTCCCCTTACACGTGGCTTAGCCTGTGCAGATCCATCGCTCAGCACGACCCTGCTCAGAGAAGCCTACAGTGCAAAAGGCGAGGCTTTAACCCGGTCACTGAAGTGCATCTGCAGATGAACCTTTTGCCTGCCTGTTCAACCTTCATACATTCCTACATTCAAACACCTTGAAATACGTTTCAGTTTATTATGTACATCTCCCACAGTCTGCTTAATTAATATTTTTGCCTTTTCTTCTTTCATTTTACTTCTATCACGTGGTTTTAACCAATATACGGGGATTTATTTTTTCTTCTGTATTCAGAAAGCAAGCCCCTTCCCTACTCATCTTGGGGCCCGGATAACTGGCTGGAGTTTAGGGAGACACCTTTCTGCATGTGCATTTACTTTAAGAAACGACGTTTTAAGCAATATATCTCAGATTGAACCCCGGACTTGTGCACAGAACTGGTTTTTCCACTCCTCCTTTTTCATATTTTTTGAGACACATTCTGTCTAAATCGCTAAATTGCCCAGGCCCTGTTCAGGCTTGCAGTCCTCTGGCCTCACCCTTTCTCACTTACAAAACCGAAGGGCGTAATCTCAGGCAGCCTGCGCCTCAGGCTCTCCTCTCTGGCTGGGTAGGACACCTCCTAGGCCGTGCGCTCAATCAGGTGATAGCTGTAGCTGTCAGAGGAACCTGGTAAACTCTGCGGCCTCAAACCGAGAAGAAGCCCGCTGCGTTTCTTTTCTTTGCTTCCTCCCCGTTCTATAAAACCCCCTGCTCCCCTTCTTGTGCTTGTTTTGTCTCGCACTGAGGCTTTCACCTGTCAGGAGAGTCACATCCTTTACTTTCTTTTTCTGATGTTAGCGGGAAGGCCGGGAGCTAGACGGCACAGAGAGACTAGTAGGCGCTCAGGGCTGCGACTTGTCTACGCTCTGCGGAAAGGTTGTGAGGCCTCTGGCTGGCGGAGAAAGGAGCTGTTCTCCCAGGGTGTCCCTTGTACGCGCGGGTGCTGATTGAAGACGAGGAGAAACGTAACTTTTGTCCAAGCTCCTGGTCGACAAAGGCCCAGAGCCCTCTGTGAGCATCTGGTGAATCTGACGGGTAGAGTCCAAGTTCTCGGGCGGGGCGGGTGAAGAACCATCGCGTCTGCAGCCAGTGGGGAGGGAGGAACAGCTGTGTTTACTGAAGGTCACGAACGGAAAGGGAGCCCGGGGGAGAGAAAGCCACGCTGTGTGCTGTGCGGATAAATCAGGATCTTGGGCTCAGGAGTGAGAGGTGAAAACACGAAAAGACTGCGTGTGCCTTGCTCTGGGGGGTTAAAGAACGCTCCTACGGCAGGCGTAAGGCAGAAGCCGTCGCTAGGTAGGACAACTCTGCCAAATCACCTCCCTAACGCTCATCTTCACAGCCTATTCAGCCGCTTAAAATCCCGTCCTTACAGGGAATGGGACGCATTCCCGAAAGAAGGTGTAGAGTTTGCCTGTTTTTGCGATGGGCTTTTACATGACCCAGCTGCTGTTTAGAATACTGTTTGTTGACGATCCTCGGATTTTCAAAGCTGTCTTCTCATGGAGACTCTTTAACTGTGACTGTGTGTATCTGCTGCCATCTGGTGGTAGTTTCCTAGAATTACCCTTCAGGTTTAAATGGACTCGATCTCACTAGACTCGCACTGAGTAAATACGTAATTTTGCCAGTTTTCATTGCTTCATGGGAAAAGACAGATATTTTAATTACTCCTGTGTTTAATTTAAGAAGCAAAGTGACTACAGATATGGTCAGTACAGGCTCTTCATTCAGTGGGAATACCCCTGTACTCTATAGAAAAGGAAGCTTGCCTTTTGAAATCAGGGGATCACATGCTTAGAACTGTAAAGTATGCGGCTACTTCAAAGCTGAGTGACTGCAGCAATGCCTCGGTCCAGCCCCTTTCTGCCCTGAGCACTACTTTCCTCAGCAAGTAACAGTCTTGTCCACAGAGAGCTGTATCCTGCCCATGGTCAGCTTTCTGAACATTGTCCCCATCTACGACACGTTTTTCACTAATGGATCATTTACCTCCGTAAGTTGGTTGATCCAGATATCAGGCCACCTTTCTCCAATGTGGGATAACTCAGAAGGTGCTTCCTGGTTTTATAGTTTCCTATAGGACCAGCTACAGTCTGTACTGACTATCTTGTGGACAAATCCCTCCCATTGCTTAGTCCTACTACTCTCCCTACGGGCAGAGGAAGGTGTAAGTGTGGACAGTGATCCCCCATGAATATCTTACATCCTACATGCTCCCTGGTTGTCTCACCAGAGCTATGAATTATAGCATTAACAGGTGGATGTACTTGATCCTGTGTGAGGCATTGTTTTTCTCCTTTTCTGGAAAAATCTCTGCTTAGCAGTGGTGTTTGATCCAATGGTTCTAGTATTTTTTATATTTGCTATGGCTAATTCTATGTGTTTCCTCCTATGCATGTGTCTTAGTTACATTTTTATTACTGGGACAACATATCCAATACCTATAACTTAAAGGAGTAGAGATTTACTTTGACTCCTGGGTTTTAGAAGTTTTATTCCACAGTCAGGTGGCTGCAAGGCAGAAATTGCATGGCGGAAGACGGTACTTACTCCACGGCAGTGAGGAACCACAAAGGGAGAGGAGGAGCTGGGGAGGGAGGAAAATGCCCTTCCAGCCTCCCCAGCTCCAGTACCAACAATGACCTGCCTTTCCAACCAGCCTCTGCCTCTCAGCAGCACACTCATCAGGGGGTTCATTCAGTGATGAAAATATTGCCTTCATGGACCTCTTACCTGTGGTTATGTGCTCATGTGACCGCTAAGGGATTTGGCCCCTTGCTGCTTGAGCAATAACCCTTGTTATTCCAGGCTGATCTAGGGTGCAAGGTAGTGGGCTGAGCGTTCCATAAAACTGAATGACGCTTCTGGATAATAAAAATGAGGCTATTCACATGACATACCTCAGACTTCCCGAAATTGGTCTTGTGCCACAGCAACTCAAGTTTACAGTGGAAAAACAGTTGCTTTAAATTTTATGGAATGCAGTGAAATGGAGTAGATTTGCCAGTGTTTGTTTACCTGGCAACATCAACTGGCTTTGATGCTAGACATTTTAATTCTCGGGTGAGAGTCAGTAGTCTCTAGGCTACTTTTCTGTGATGGTAGCTGTGAAGTGCTCCGATGGTGTGTTAGTCCGAATCTTCTAGCAGTACTGTCAGCATCAGTGCCACTGCGGTCCCATGTGACACCTCTTGAATCAGAATATCAGAGACTCGGGCCTATGCTTTAGTGAGTTTTTCAGATGATTTCTGTGTTAGTTAGACTTCACTAGAGGGACAGAATCAAATAAAATATATGCATACTTGTATAGGGGATTTATTAGGCAGGCTTTTTAGGTTGGAAGGGCGAGAGTGCTGATGGCCATCCATGCAGTCAGAGGGAGAAGAGTCCTGGAGGCCGTCTGCAAGCTGGAGATCTGCAGAACCTGATAGCAGTCAAAGGCTGATGGCCTGAAGTTCCTACAGAAGCACCGGTGCGCATCTGTGTTGGAAAGCCAAGGCTTCTGCATTCCAAGCCTGAAATCCATACCGGAGGCCTAAGGAAGCTGGAGATAATGCCCAAAGGGAAGATTTCCATCTCTTTTCCCTTTTTTCGCATGCGGGCTATAGTCCTGTTGGCTGGTGCCACCCATATCCGGAGTAGGGATCCCCTCCTCAGTTTGCTGCCTCCATGTCAATCACCACAGACACATCCAGAGCTTTATGAGTCTAGTAGGTGGTTCTTACTCCAGGCAAGCTGACATCTGGCAATTAATGAGCAAAATCCCCAAGCACACCTAAGAGTACTCTGTTTGCTGACCATGTTGTCTGTGGAAGTACTTACTTTCTCTGGGTTTCAGTTTCTTCTACTGTATCATAGGTTTGCTACAATGACCAAACTTTCAGCGTATTGAAAGTTTGAAGAATTCAATAAAAGCTCAGTGCATACAGATCAGCAGCATTCCTGCCATCACTGGTGACAAGGTAGTTTAATATTGCATCTTTAGCACAGCCCTGGCTGGTGGGACTGCCCTTCTCCTGAGGGTGTTGTGTGCCTCAAGGATCTCTTCTTGATCACTGTTGATTCAGTGGTGATTTTAGAGGATGCTAGGTAATTTTACTGTTTCCGGCAAATTACTATGCTACTTCATTTAAGTGGAACATGCCATGGATAATATATCACTTACACATCTCTGGAAAGTGTGAATTTATAGTTCACATTGAATAAGCACTAACGTAGAGCATTCTGAATTTACAGCAGCTCTGTATATTAGATTTTGCTTCTCCAGTTCAAGTTTTAAGGGTTTCTAATGGTCATGATGTGGTTGCATTCGTCTTGAAAATAGTCTACTGATTATTGTGCAATTAGAGTTTTTCCAATGTTCCATGCATACTTTAGGCCATGTTGAAGCACTCTTTACTGAGCAGGAGGAACCAAGTGAGACATGAGATGCAATCACTCGGTTAACATATTGACTTCCCTTCCTCCGCTCCTTCTCCACAGAGCGCCCCCTCTAGGCCAGTTTCCACGGCAGCGAGTATTCTCTGTTTCTCAAATAAGCTAGGATGTGTCTATGAGATCGCACAATCACATATTCAAGCGTTCTTCCGTCAGGGGTCTTTTTGTTTGTCTGAGGAAACACCAGTGTCTGCAATGTATGTATAAGAACGTATAAAGGGCAAACCCAGACTACAGGTGAGAATTTGGAATTTGTTTTACCTTTTATTTTGCATCTCACTAAGAAGAAGAATGTGTGGCTGATGACTCTCATGAGTGAGGACGATGGTGCCAATATGTCCTCTGCTTTATTTTTATTTAACAGCCAGCGAGGGTACTAATTACAGGTTTTTAAACTTGGATGGCACCGTTTCGCACTTGTCAAATTTACTTCTGAATTTCTCTTACTAAATGGGACTCAGAAAGGGTTAGCAAGGTGCTTATCATTTCAGAGGGCATTTTAAAGGGCAAATTAAGCAGTCTGTACAGAACAGCATCGTGAAGAATACTTGCATTTTCACATCCAACGGACATGCTTTGCAGTTTTTTTCAAACTTTTCCTGTCTACTGAAAAACTTGGGTTTTTTTTTGGTGGGACTGGGCATTGCACCCACAGCCTTCACATTGAGCTACTTCCCCTTTTACATTTTTATTGAAAATTTGAGACAGGGGTTTTACTTGCAATTTACTTAAAATTTTCCTACCATTTGATTTTTTTCTAATGCAATTAATGTTACTATGAATATTTTGGCACATGTCCTTCTACAATTTTTAGGATTTTTCTTTATTAACCAGCACAGTGTTTGAGTGCAGGAGTGAAAATACATTGAAATTTGTGATATTGTTTTCTCCTTGAATAACATTATACCAAATTTTCTTCTAAGTATATCTGATATATGACAGGTACATTGTGGGCATTTAATAAGTGAATTTGTTTATATATATTTGAAATAGCTAGTTCAGATTATTAAGAGTCACTCTCTCTCTCTCACACACACACACACACACACACACACACACACATTCATTCCCCTGAAAAATCCATCTGTTAATTCAATATAATGTGATATAACAGAAATTATATTTATTCCAGAGTTGAAATGTTGGTGTTCTATCCTGCATTGTCCTGTTCTTTATGATGCTTGAGATCCACAAATTTTCAGAGTATCAACTTCTTGTTTAGAATAAAACACAACATGTTGAGGGTACAGGTTCCATTTAAATTTATAGGACTTCATGGGAAAACTGATTATTTATAGAAAACTAATAATGTTCTTTTCAGAATTTTTAGAATACACAAATCTCCTGTGTATTTTAGATACCAGCATACAATCTGCCTTCTGTCACAAATGAATAAAAAATCAGTTTTATAATATAAAATACATAAGGCTATATAATACTACATAATGATGATTTAATACCGGAAGTTATGAGTTGTGCAAGAATTGAAGAAACCACAAGTCTATTTACTGTGACTTCCTGAGTGACTATGGTATACTTGGTGCCAGCTGGGCTTATGGATATTTTAGCATATGTGGCTCATCTAATGAACTTCACTTGATCGAAGATTAGAATGACTAAGCCGAAGGGAAACTGCTTAGAAAGGTTATCCAAAATTTTAAGTCAGGTTCCTTCTTGGTAGCTTAAAACACACACACACACACACACTCACGCACGCACGCACGCACGCATGCATGCACGCACGTATACTCCATATACATGAATTCTACCTGAGAATAGAAACCTCAAAGAAAACAGGAGAATCACCTTAGCTTATCTAAGGTTCAAGTAGCCACTTGGGGTAATTACATCAAACCAAGGAGGAAGAGTTAACACCCAGTGACTAAGCATTTTAAGCATTTTGGAATGAAGACTGGATCTAGGTGATCGTAAGACCGTCTCCATCAGCCAGAACAATGTGAGCACGGACTTTGCTTGTTGGATCACCCCAGTGGATTGAGCTTGATGTGATACATATACACATTGCTAAATAGAAAATTAACATAAAAGAAAGAGATGAGGAAATCGAAAATAGGCTTCTGGGGATGAGGAAGGGGAACAGTGAGAGGGGGACGAAACGGAAAGGGGAGCAAGGACATGAAATCGATTATGATACAGTAATTGCATGTATCGTTTCCAAAGTAAATTCCATAGTCATGTAACAGCGATATCATGCAAAAACAAAATATAATCATAATGATGATACTACTTACAATAATGAGAATACAATACTGGAAATCAGAGTGTGAAACTGAAGGCGTGAAAGACAGCAGGTGACAGCAGGGATTCAGGCAAACAGCGCAAGCTGCCCACGGAGCAGAGGCTCGCGCAGGGACCGTGGAGTTGGGGCGCGCGGCTCATCAGGGGCTGTCCCTGAGAGCGGTTCCAGGTGGGAGAGACCCTGGGGGTCCGGACTGGCCGGGTTTATCGGGGACTCGGGACCGGATATGTGCCGGGCTACTCTTGGCTCTGCTCTCAGGATGCATAAAGGAGTCTCCACTATGTGAGAACCGCAAGTCTGGGGATGAAGTAGAACATTTTAATCAAAACATCATAGACTTGCGGGAACACAGGTAAGGATACTGCAGCTTTGCCGATCAGCGGAAGTCTCTCCTCACTGGCTTTGGCCGCAATTCCTTATCACAGTTATTTCATGCACTAAGGCCAATTTAGAGCCAAAATACTTTTAAAACACACAGATGATAACAGCAGTCACCGTGTCACTTATTTTCCTTACTTTTTACTGTAAGGTTACGTTTCTTACGGACAAATAGGCCACACACAACTGAAAGTTAGTACTTCCGGGGGAGGGGCAAGGATGAGGAAAGACTGAACGGCCTTGGTGCTCCCTGCGGGCTGTTCTCGGGAATGCGTTCTGCTCTACGCAACCGTTGGGCCACGGCTTCTGAGGGAGCAGGCACCAGAGGAGCGGTCTCTGCCTCGCCTTCCCCAAAGAACTGATAAGGGCAAGCCGTCCAAGAACCAATGCATTTCCTGTCTTTAATCTTCTTTGCTTAATAAATCTATCAACATCCCATCATGCAATAATAGTAAAGCACATCAATCTGAAGAGTGAAGTTTGCTAACTTTGTAAATATGTGCATAGCTGTGTAATCACCACCAAAGTCAATAGGTACGTATAGAACGCTCCACCATCTAAGAAGGTCCTGTCTGGCCCCTTCTGTACACAGGCCCTCATATAAAAACTGTTCTAATCCTCAGAGCTGGGGGTTATTTTTAGTGTTTAACCTCACTCACTCAAACTTACAACTCTGAGATTTATTTACACATATGTGAAAAGTACATATATGTTATTAGCTGTGTCATATTTCACTTACACATACTAGGTAATTTTTCCATTTGATTGTTCATAGAGTTGTTTTATTATTTTAGTTTACATATATAAAGAAAATTTGAATGAATGAGTATTGTTCAGTACACACTTTTGTTGATCAATTTTATTTGGTAAATATTACATTCTTCTGGATTGGAATTTTTGGAGTCATGTGGTACATATGATATTGTCTTTTAGTAAGTACTGTCAAATGTTTAAATTTACAGAAATAGCTGAAGCTTTCAGGTCACATTGTGCATAATCTCAGATAACAACAATATGGGTCAGTCACTTATTAATCTCCTCTTCAGTTAAAGAAACCGATAAAGACACAATATAAGGTTCCCAGTACACACAGCTTGTAAGTCTGCATCATGCTAATAAGCAAGGCTTTGCCTATGTAGTGTACTCCCTGCTGGATGGAAATATGTACGGGACACTCCTAACAGAGATTACTTTGAAAAGTCTGGAGATGCTAAATAGAATTATACTAAATGAAAAAGTATTAAATATCCCAAATATGGAGAGAGAGAGAGAGAGAGAGAGAGGAGAGAGAGATCCATAGAACTTTTAGGACATGTGCTGCTAAAGTGAGCAGTCAAAGAACTTTTAAGCAAAGAAGCAAATTTCACATAGACAGATGTCACATGAAAGCAGAAAAAAATCCTAGGTTTAATTAGATAGTTTTGATTTATCTTATTGTAAAAATTTTTGAAATAGTGTTATCTATGTATGTGACTGTAGATCTCTTTCTCTCTCATATATATGTTTACATAGTCTCTCTTTACATGGCTTCCTGGGTTTTTCTCTCCATTGTGAAAGAATACTTTGTTTTGGGGACAAAAGAAGATATTTAAAAAAATATTTTTATCATGCTTTTCCCGAGATAAGTTGATTACCTACAAGGAAGAAGAAGATAAGGTAACTGGTGTGTAGTTATGAATTATTTTGTGTCAGTGCATAAGGGTTGAGAAATAATAAGTAACAGAAAGAATGAGGTACTTAGGACAGAATTTCTGGCCTTGATAAATGAATCTCCAGAAAATAGTCAGCAAGAAAGGTGAACCAAGTATCTCTCAGGAATCACCCACCTGTAACTAAAAGTATTTTTTTGGTGGGGGTGATGTTAAATTAAAAACATGCCAGAATTTATCTCTGAAGATTTTATAACCTTTTACAGAGAATTTTTACATGTTCTACCTAAAGTAAGTGGCTCAAATTAGTGAGCAACTCATTTGCTCACATTGTAACAAAAAAGCTGGAAGAGAAATCTGTTTCTTCATGAGACCACCCTGGTTGATATATTGGAAATGTATGATTGTCATTTATTTCTAGCCACACTGCTGTTTATAAGGAAGGGTGTTGATTCAACAAGTCAAGTGTTTACGGAAACTTAATTGCTTTGGTTTTATCTGTTGGTCCTGTCAATTCCTGGCATTTCTCTACCCAACACAATGCTGTTTGTATTTATATCACTGATGATTTCATAGAGTTGCTCTCCAGCTTTAAATATGGTTTTAAAAGAATTTGCAAAGTGTTGGAAAGCAGAGAATAACTTGATTTGCATGTAAGCCCCAAACATGGGTGCCAGTTGGCTGTTTTTCCATGTCTTTTCTGTTTTCATAGATTGTTCTCTTTCTGCTTAAGCTTTTTAGCATAGTAAGAAATGATCTGCAATGAATTTTTTCCATAAAACAAAAAAAAAAATAAAGACACATTGGTCTAACATATGATATAACAACATGATAGAGTATTTCATTGGAACAGTCCCAGGAAACCCTTGGGAGATAAATGAAGGCCAGTGTGTTTATAAGCACATCATGTTTGCTAAAATACATGCATTAAACACTTTAAAATGCAGTCATTTACTCAGAGATCAGCTACCAAAAAATTTAGGAAACAGCATATTACAAATAGTAAATCTTACCTTCTAAAATCCACGTGATAAGAACAATTTGAAAACATTATTTGTAGAACAATAGTTGCAAAAATTCTGGCTACAATATTCCCAGGGCAAGATTCAAGTGAGTGACATCTCCCAGAAGACTCTTAAGCAGACATATGTTTATAAAATTTTTCTTATTTTTCTAATTTATTGTTTCACGCTCATATTCCATTGACCCCAGAATCCTCTTATCTTTCCCTTTCTCTGGCTGAACTCTTACCTGTGAGAGCCCCATTTAGGGCTGATTACTTCTTCGCATTCCTTTGTAAAATTGTGCTTATGTTTCAAAGTGGACCAAAAATGAGCCCTGAAATTCCCTAGACCATAGGAAATACAAGCATCTCCCTCATACAGCATAAAGCTAAAACTGATTTTTTGAATTTCATTCTAAGGCATTTAATGGAATTGTGGGCCTTTTGGTACTTTCCACCCTCCTGTCTTACAATTTATTTCTTTTATAGTCAGAAAGGAAATTCAGTATACATTTGTTCTCCTAATCACTTTGTTTTACGTGTCCACTTGTTGTAATAAGTAACCTCAAGGTTTAGGTGTTTAAAACAATGACTGTACCCTCTCCCAGTTTCTGCAGATTAGTGATTCTTCGTTTCTGAGAATAAACTGACTAAGTGGATTTGGCTCGTGTTGAGTCAATGACCGCAAGCGTCAGGCTGCAGATCTTTGTCCCCCTGGTGGCTTAAGTGAGTTCAGGCTGATTCTCTGGGATGCCTAGCCAGTTGTTTCTGTTGGTGGTAGGGAGCTTTAGTTGTTCCCCAGACTGGCATCTCCACAGGGCTTCATGAATATCCCCTCCACATGGGGGTTTATCTGTTCCTGAGCAAGTGATCCAAGAGCATGAGAAGTGACAGTGACTTATTTTAAATTTTTAAAAAAATTTTGTTTTATTGTGCATGTTTGCCGTTCATGTAGCTTACAGTCTTCTTGGAGGAATAGTTACTTGTGCATATCACAGCGTATTTCTTTGTTTTGTTTTGTTTTGAAACCCCTTCCTCTTCTCTCCCCTTCGTCCCTCCTTCTCCGGTGCCTTTGTTCCATCTTTCACTCCTGTTGATGTTATTCATCTTAGCTCATGCTGTGGCCTGTGTTTACCTTCATTTGGGCTTACTGGGGCCTGTACATGGTGCACCTTTTTCTTATTTCCCCTTCCTGTCCTCCTTCCCCCTTGTTCTTGTCCCCTTGGTCCACTTTCCTCTTGCAACAGATGCAACCCCTTGTCCCCTTCTAGCCATCCTGTATCATTTTCTTCGTGCTTTGCCTCACTCAAGCGAGAGCTACTCTATGGTATTTAGGCTTGTGTGTCTTCTTTATTTCACTCAACATTATATTTTTCAGGTACATCTATTTTCCTGAATATGTCTTAAATTTGTCATTCTTTATAGCAAAGTAATACCCTGTGATACATAGAGACCACATGTTTTTATCCAATCATCTGTTAATGGGTAGATGGGCAGCTTTTAGAATGTAGCTATTATGAATTGTGCTGCTATAAACATTGTTTTGCAGTAGTGTGATAACGGAAGCTCTTTGAGGAAGATACCTAGCAGGGGGATCACTGAGTCAAAGGGAATTTCTAAGTTTGGTTTTTTGAGAAATCTTCATACTGAGTTTCACAATGGCTGTATTAGTCTGCATTCCCACCAACGACGAAAGAGGCTTTTTCACCACGGGTTAAGCAGCGAACGTTTGTGATCGTTCGATTTCTTTCTGGCTGCCATTCTTTCCAGAGTAAAATGGAATCTTAGCCTTGTTTTGATTTGCATTTCCCTAAAGGCCAGAGATATTGAACATGTTTTCCATATATTTGTTAGCCACTTGCATTTCTTCCTCTGTGAAGTATCTGTCCATCTCTCTCTCCTATTTTGGAAACAGCTCTTATAACTAATAACCAACTTCAGCAAAGTAGCAAGATACGAGAGCAACACAGAAAAGCATTAGCATTTATGTACACAAACATGAATGGTATGAGAAGGAAATTGTGACTCTAATACCATTCACAGTAGCTTCAAGAGAAACGAAATACTTAGGAATTAACCTAACTGTGCAAGTTGAAAGCCTCTACAAAACAAAACAAAACAAAAAACTACAGTACTTTGAAGAAGGAGATTGAAGATGACACCAGGAAATGGAATGATCTCTGCTGCTCCTGCATAGGAAGAACCAATATTGTCAAAATGGTCATAGTTCCACAACTATTATACAGATTCAATGTGGTTCCAATCAAAATAGCATCATCACTTTACAGATCTAGAGAAAACAATTCTAAAATTCATCTGGAGCCAGAATAAACCTGGGCCAAAAGTGATTTGGGGCAATAAGGGCAAAGCAGGAGATGCGGCAATACCTGACTTCGAACTATAGGACACAGCAGTAGTGATAAAAATGCTGTGGTCCTGGACAAAAAGCAGACATGCGGATCAACAGAACAGAATTGAGGGTACAAAACCTCCCCAGAAATATTCAACTATGTGACCTTTTGACAAAGGGGCCAAAGCATATGTTGGAGGAAGAATAGTCTCTTCAGCAAGTGCTGCTATCTGCTTGCAGAAGACTGAAGCAGATCCCTGTCCCTCAGCATGTACTATATTAAAATCAAAGTGGATCAGAGATCTAAACATTTAAACAAACATTAAACCTACCAGAAGAAGAAATAGGTAAAACAATTAAAGATATAGATGTAGGAAAGGATTTTCTAAACAGGACCTCAATCATACAAGAAATAGCAGCAAGAACAGGCTTCTGTATAGCAAAAGAATCACTCATTAAAGAGAAAACTTACAGACTGAGGAAAAGTTTTACTAGTTACTGCTCAGCCAGAAGACTAATATCTAGAATATGCAATGAACTCAAAGAAATTATACCATGTAAAATTACACACCCAATGAGAGTGTTTTTAATGGCATTGATTAAGAAGTAATATGTGGTCATATTTTATGAGACACAAAAAAATTCAGCTGTGATTTGTTCTAAAGAAGAATGCACAAGGGCATAAATATCAGGTCCGGATTTTGCCACAGCCCTGCAAATTAGTACCAAATACACCTATCCTCAACTATTTTTTAAATATAAATTCAGTTTTTTCTACCCAGAAGCTGAAGAAAGGCTTTTACTTTATCTCCATTTAGCAAGAAGATGTCAGTGGGAACTTTGAATTTAAAACAGTATATCTTTTCTTAAGAGTAAATGCATTTAAATATCATGCCTAAAAAGAAAATTAGGCTATGGTCTGAATGTTGGAATTCCCCTCTGAATGTGGGAATTCCCCTCAAAGTTCAGGTATTGGAATAAAAAACTCAAGGTCTCAGTACTGTATTAAGTGTCAGGGCATTTGGAGAAATGATTAAATCATGAGTGTTCAAAAGGGGCTAATGTCGGTATAAAAGAGATAAAAGGCCATGTTCGCATTCTCTCCACGATGCAAGGGCACACCCAGAGGCCACCATCCGTGAGGAATAAGGCCCTAGTGCTTTGGGTCTACCAGTGCTTTGGCACTGCACCCCTCAGCCTCCATACTACGTGAAATAAATTTCTATTGGCTATACATTACCCAGTCTGAAGGACTAAGAAAGACATAAATAAAATGTATCTATACAGAAAATTCCAACCAGTGCTTAGTGTAGCTATCATATAGACCTTTCTAAAAAATTAAAGTATCAGTTTAGATAAGTTAATTTGGAATTTATGCCAGGAAACCACCAGGAAGCAGACTGCATACTCAAATGAGGTAGTGGGAGGAGAATTTAACAAAAGGAACTTGGAAATGTCTGGGTAAGCTGTAAGACAATCTGTATGGACAATGTATGACAGGCATTAATATATAAGTTTATCTCTCCCAGCCTAAATGTGTAAGAGGACAAATTCAGTGAAAGACAGAAAATAAGAGAACTCTGCAGGAAAGAATGCCTGGTAAGGAGCTCTGACCTTGAGCATAGAAACAGAGCCATCCCATAATAATCTTTCAGGAAGGGAGACAAAAGAACAAGCACCCATAACTTTGGCCAAACGTCCCCCAAAGCCAAGGTCAAGATGTATGTTGATATTGTTACAGAGAGGTATGTGAAAGTTGATAAATTTTCAACCTCAATTCCTTTAAGACCCACCTGTATTTCCTGACACTGGGTTGTGAGAGAACTTATTTTCTGCTTAAAATCAGTTCCTAAATTTTGCTTGCTGTAGTTTATGAAGTCTTTAGTTTGAATTGCTAACAACACAAGTATCTCTGTCTGGAACACATACCAGTGCCCATTGATTTTTCTATAATATTGAGTGGTATATAGATTTATCTTTTACTGAAATATAACAAGGACTGAAAGAACAAAGATCTGGGTCCAACTCCTTGTGCTGATGCTTACTAATATGACCACCACTTTCTGCTGTCGGTGTTCTTACTTCTCCATCTGCAGAACAGGTAATAATAATGTCACATTTCAGCACTGCAGTCAGGATTAAGTGATTTTAATGTTTTGGAAGGATTTAGATAGTTCTGGACACTAAGTATGAGATTTTTTGATATCATCATCATTACTATAAATATAACATCTGTTTGAGAAACCTGCAACCCTAAAGAAGAAATGCGTTAAAAAGAACATAGGAAAATTTAGTGATCAAATGCTATCAATCAGAACACATGACAAATACATACATTAGAAAACAAGCCTATGTCTGCATTTTTCCCAGTGCAACGTTCATGTTTCTTAAGTCCAACTTTGTGCCAGGTGGCATATAAGAGATGAAGACAGACATAGTTGTGAATAAAACAACTGTCCTCTGGCATGGAGGCTGCGTTACGATGACGATATGGCTTAGTTCAGTGGGTACTGTAATGAGGACAAACAGATAGATGTTTCAGAAGAGACTGAGGCAGCATCCCTTGAATGACATGAGCTGAAACTGGGTTACCAGGAAATCACGCAGGTATAAATGGGAAGCTGGGTGTGGCTTTGGCGGAAATGGAAAAGATATAGCTTGAACAAAATCTCAGCCAAAGTTACAGCCAAATGCTTCCAAACCCTTCCTGGCATTAACATGGAGAATGAAGAAAACAGGTTAGATATCCGCAAACAGCTATGCTCTGAAAGAATATACCAGAAAAACGTGCATATTTGTTCAAGAATGTAGAATGACTTGTATATGTCTGGAAAGTATTAGTCAAGAAAGATACGGTAAGCAGACAGATCTCAGGAAATGATGTTTAAAAGTACAGAGCATTAATTGGACAGAGAGTCAAATACTGTGATCCAGCATTTAATATAGTCTTTCTGAATTATGAGTTTGTACTTGGGTAACCAAAGGCCTTGACTGAAACAATCAAGTTAAAAATGCCTTATATCCCCTTGTGTAAAGGTGTTTTCCAAGTTCACATTTTTGATTATTCAGGATGACGTTTATCCTTTTTACCAACAAAGTGAGGAAGAAATAGAGACCATAGAGTGAACTTTTCATAGCATAACATGTTAAATATTAGAAAGGTGTTCTTTTTTCCCTAACACTATGTCTTCCTTGCATTCTTTTTATTTCTTGATATTAAAAATTTTAAGTATAGCAACAGAAGATGGAAGGTATAAAGTATTAAAGCCTAATACACACACTTGATAAAATATAAATTTGACAACCTACTTCATCACCAGATTTCACTCCTCTAACTGGTTTTACTTTATGACTCTGAACATAAGCTAATATATTTCCAATGGTGTTAGACTAATAGCCACCAACCCCTACCTGTTCCTGACTTAAAGCACTTGCTTATCTGGTTGGCCTAATCTTCAAAGAATTTCATTTCCTTATATATGAGGGTATATGTTCTCCAAGTGGTTTTTCTTTTTGGCTCATTGCATTTGTTGATGATGACTGTACTTATCATTTCTCAAATGCCTGTAATGCTTATTTCTGATTTCTTTTGCTTATTCCTTTTCTTAAATTTTAGTTTTTAGTACAGATGCTTTGTATAATGTCTACATTCCTTATAGGAAGTTGGTGCATGTACATAATAGCACTTAGTTCTTTTTTCATCTCATTCCCCTTCTTTCTTTCCCTCTCTCCCCTTTCCACCCATAATCCCTATTGTTCTATAAGTAAACATAACACAGTGGTAAGTATTTGTGTATCTAAGCACAGAAAAGGTACAGCAACACTGCTATAAAAGAAAAGCAATGTTACATTGTTAAAAGCCCTTTACCCCGGCCAGTCCTTGTGGAACTAGAAGCTGCTCTAAGTGAACGAGCATTTAGTGAATGCATATTTTGGGAGCATTCTTGCCCATAGCTGTAGACTTCATAAAAACTTTCAACTTAAAATTTTTTCCTACTTCAATAATAACTATAATTTAATGGTAACTTTTCCATTTTTACCAACTTTTATTTTTTTCAAACTTTTGACTCTTTAACAAGTCAAAACACAAACACATTTTGCAGCTATACAGAAATATATTGTTTCTTTATATTCACTCCATGGGCTTTTAATTTTGTTTTTAATTACTTTTCAAACTTTTTTGTTTTTAAAACCTAAGACACAGCTGTAACTATTATCTTAGGCTTACACACAGTCAAGATGGTCACTATCGGTCTTCTGCCTCCATGTGTTGTCTCACTGGAAGGTCCTCAGGGCTACACTATGGACTGATCTGTCATCTCCTATAATCGCACTGCCTTTGTGTGAAATCCCTCCTGAAGTACCGGACTGAATGTTCTTTTTGAGGTGATACCACTGCTGTTGGAAATATAGTTATCTGTGCTGGTTCACAGGGTTGGTTTGTTTTTGCCGTCATGGATTTACTTATAAGAAGACAATGTACAACGTACATTCCTTACTGTCAGTGAACAGCTTTTTATATTGGGAGAAGGATCAATGTGTTTAATGTGCTTTTGTTTAGGTTTTAACAGCTCCTCACTAGACAGTCAGGAATTACCTCTCCTCAGTGGCATCCTCATCCACATCCAGGTGAAGATTGCCCTCTCATCTAAAGCCTTACTGATTTTTGCAATCTTATCATTCTTGGAAAATTTTTAAGTCATCCATGAATCTCTTGAGTGTTATCTTCTAGAGAGCACTTATACATTTGTAGCGATACCACCTGAAGCCCAAGCAAAGTTGTCTGCGCAGCTGCAGACCTTACGATCGTCCAGAATTACATCAGTGTCCTGGTATCTTTCCCTGTTACAGGAACAGCATAGGCAAAGGTCTTCCTAGGGTATGTAGAAGGCTTAAATCTGCTCCCTCTTCATTTTGCATTGGTAGTAACACAGAGGTGATGTTTGGAGGGCAAAACACCATTCTGATATCAGGTTGAAGATCATTACAAAAAGGAAGACAAGCAGAAACATTTTTAAAAATAACTAAAACTTCATATGTTATTCTTCCAACAATGCTTCTCCATTTCATTGTCATAGCAATTCAGGAAGGCATCTTTAAAAATGCCTTACATCACCCATAACTTCTTGTTATTCCTGTAGTCCACTGGAACTTGTACTTAAAAACATGTTTGAAGGGCTGGAGTTCTCAGTGTAGCAGATCACAAGGAATTCTAACCTGTGGCCTGCAACACTGGGCCTGAGCAAGACTTGTTCTTTGCTTAAAAGCCTTTGGAATCAGAGCATGGCAACAGCTGAATGAGACCATGCAGCAATCCTTTCTCCACAGAAACACCAGTTCGAAGAGCTGTACATGCACCAAACTACCTTCACAATAGCTAAGGAAGCCAGGTAAGAGATCACAGCACCTGGTTTTAATACAATGGCAAGAAAAGAAACATTGCAAAAGGTAGGAAGGAAAGCATTGCCTACATGTCACCACCTCCAGTTCCAAGCAGCATAGGAAGATATTCCTCCTGGTTGGGAAAGAATTCAACCTGGGCCTTACACCTGAAACCCAGCGCTGAGCAGAGACCACGGTCCCTGCCTTCCTGGAGTACCTGGCTGGAACTGTACTAGAGCTTCTTGTATGCCTGCCTTCATCCCCTTCACAGCCATGAGTATGGAGGCAGAGCAAGGTAGGGCTCTGCCCTCTGGGATCATGGCACAGAAGCTATTATGGGGCTTTGCCTGGGAGCTCAGGGTGGGGCTTGAGACAAAGAGCTCAAAGGCAGAGGGGCTATAACTGTCCAATATTAGGTGGAGACACGTACAGCAATGGAAAACATCCAAGTTCTGGCCTGCATCATCGCCATGCTTGGAGTGGACATTGGACACATCCCACCTCAAGACTGTAGGTCACTATGGTGTGGCATTCAGGTACAACCCAGTGCAGCACCAGAATTAGCAGCTTAAAACAGCTGTCATCACCCTTCCACAACTCTGGGCAGCACAGCTATCCTCAGGCCAGGGCTTGTTGCTGAGGCTTCTGGGTCTGCTTGTGCACCAGCCGCAGATGGGACAGACTCACATTTAAGTCCGCAGCATGGTCAGCTGTGGTATGGTCCTGAGACTGAGCAGTTCCTTATGGTTGTGGGACTCAAGTGTGCTCCAGCTTAGTGTCAACTTTGATGGTGAAATGTGGTCGATTAACTAATGGTTAACTTGTTACACCCAGCTGAACTGAATCAGCATGGAGCTGGGTGCAGATGGCCCACCCGAGGATTGTTGCCAACAGTATACAGACAACTGGAGGGGAAGAGGGTGTGTTATTGATTCTCCTGGACAAGCTTGTTATGCTGATTTTTCTGATATGAACTCAGCTGTTCTCATCATTGGAGGAGCTTGGGTCCTTGCTGTTGCTAAGGATGGTGGTAGTCCTCTTTGGAGAAACTCTGTTCCCTGCCTTGAGGTTAGCTTCCTGGCTCCAGTGCAGATCCCCAGCCTGCTAGCACAGATCCTCCATCCCGCTGGTGCTGACTTTCTAGCTTCAACAGCAACCTTTGAGGCTTCCCAGGGCAGATCTTTGGTACAAACTTGCAGACATTGTTATGGGCTCTAGATTTCCAACTGGACTCATAGAAGACACTGCTGTAGGTCCCAGGTCTTTAGCTGGACTTGTGCTGAATGTTGCCATGGGATCCAGGCCCTCAGCTGGATTCTCTAGTGTGTGGACAGATCTCTGGTGCTCTTCTGCATTTGACTTTTGGGGTGAATCTTATAAATAATCCTATAAATTATGTGTCCTGTCTTAAATGTTCTCCATAGTAAACCCTAACTACGATGCAAATGGATTATTTTCATCAGAGCTCCCTCAGTGTTGGGCACCACAGCATGGTACAAGTCTATTCATTGGAATTCAGACATGGTAGCAAGTCTTGAAACTCAGGGTCAGACCGGTGAAAGCTAACAGTGGGTGGATATAATGGGTTCCCGTCCCCAGGCCACTGCTGGTGGACAAAGCAGCTAGAGCAGCTCCACATCTGGAGAAACTAGGCCCTCATCAGACCTCCTTCCAGCCGGCATCACCTGTGGCTGGTGGCAGCAGTCTTGGACGATGAGTCCGCCTCCACAGTATGAAGCGCAACACAATGGGCTGCTCAGGATGTGACAAACACTGTGGTATTGTTGACCATAGGCATGGCAGGGGAGTCTGGGGCTGGTATAGGGCTGGGCAGACTCCTATACCATTTGACCACAGGCCAATGCCTGTGGACCTGCCCCAGCCCAACAGTAGCTTGCAGGATGGATTCTCCTCTTTGGTGCTCCCACAGTTCGTGCTGAACAAGTCGCTGACTGGGCATTTTGGACAAACGTGTGAGGGGATTGCTCTCTGGCCCGAACACAGCAGCAGCAGTGTCCATTAAGCTGCGTAAACTTGTAACCAGGGTGCCAGCTGGTGACGAAACAGCAGAAGTGATGACAGCTTCAGCAGCCTCGCTGGAATTTCTGGAAAGGCACCAAAAAAGCCAGATTAAAAACCTGGGGTTTTTAGTGTGCAGATGCTGTCACATATCAGCCATCCTCAAGGACTTTCAGGGAACTGTAACCTCAGCCTACGGTCAAAATAAAGCAACCAGTGGAAACTAATGATATAGTAATCTGTACGAGCAAAACACAGTGGAGCATCAGGAGGAACCTCAGGAGGGCACCTCTCCACACCCAACACAAGCTAGACTAGAGCTGGCATGTCACCATTTCTCATGCAGGCTGGATTCAGCCTTCCCTGCCTCAGAGACAGCAGCTTTCACAGTAGAGAAAGTCAGTGATTGTGCTTCACATTCAGGAGAGATTTGCACAGGCAAAGCATGAACAAAACAAGAAGAACAAAATGCCTGGACTCTGTTTGCAAGGGATAATAGCAAATGGAGAAAATATTTAAGGAGAGAAACACAGGTCACTTAGAGAACCAGAAAAAAATAAGTATTCATTTAAACTGAGGAAACAAACCCGCAAAGTTCTTTAAACTTCCACTAAATAACCCATGAGCTTCGTACATTACTAGTGTGTAAGACAACCAGATGCATGAGTGGACACCCCAGATCCTGGGCACCGGTCGGAAAGTCATTCTTTCCTTCGATGGCACAGTCGGAGAAGATGAGTCACCAGCTGAGAGCCAGGACCAGGCATGTTCCCTTCTCCCTCCCAGGTGCCCTCCTCCCACTGGCCTCCAGCAGCTTGGGAAAAGGAGGCACTGTCTTATGTTTTTAGACTTTAAACATCGAGAGTCTGGAGTAATGCATTTTTAGTCTCCAGAAAACAATGAACTTAGAAGTAAATTATACCTGGATTAAATTAAGTATTTAACTGAGATGAACATTACAAACTTCTGAAGCAAACTGTGATGTTACACTTTAGTTTATTTATGAAAACACTTTGATTCTGCATAGCTTCTATTATATTGGTGTGGCTGGGATCTGGGATGTCCTCCAAAATGCTCATGCGCATGGGGGGCGGGGAATGTGATTGGGTTAATGGGGGGCGAGAACGGACTTGCTCTTAGAAGGTGAGGCCTGGTTGGAGCTGGGTGGCTGGGGGCGTGGACAGAAGGGTCCATCGTTGTAACCAGCTCTTTCCTCTGTTCCGGGCTTCCTGGCCACCACAGCTTGGGCAGTTCTCCTCCCCTAACCCTTTCCCCATGCCTTCCCGGCCTTAGAACCATCCAGCTCGGGCTGAAACAAATAAGCCTCTCTTGCTTTGAATTATGGGTATTGACTATTGTGTCTCTGGGACTAGAAACGTGACTAAGACAGACCTGTTTGCTGTTGATCCATGTTAACAGAGCAATGTCTTCAAGACATCCTCCTACCTCGATCTTTGCGCCCACGCGCCTTCTTTGCTTCCCTGTCCTTGGTTGGAAGCATCTTCCTTCGTGCTTGTTCAATGAACCCTTTAATAGCGGCTTCTGACGGGGAGTCTAAGTATATGAGTGAGTTTGCCTAGCAATGCGTGGTCGCTTTTATCCAGTTTTTTAGAAACCTGCAAGCTGAACCGACTCTACTTACTTTACTGCCATGTTCTGGCCACAGCAGGTCCGGGAGACTCCTGCAGGAGGGAGCGACACAGGTGAGGAGACAAACAACACAGACAGCAGAGGTCCTTCCGCGGACTCAGAGAAATGTGTTTTGCTTCATTATGTACTTTTGCACTTACTTATGAAACTCTTAGATACAATGAGGTTTCTAGTTTGGTTACAGATTCAGACATGGTTCACCGATCGTCCAGCCGCAACCCTAGCTGGAAATCAACTTTTCTAAAGCACAAAAAAGGAAGCAAAAAGATCCATCACTAGGTGTTCTTGATTAGGTATAATTTTTCATAGAATTGTTCACTGGTTTACCAGGCAACAGGACCCATGTTTACAGTATCTCCATCTAGAGCCAGGTCAGCACACACAGGGTGTTCGCCTGATGTTTTCCTATGCACTGAGGCTCACGCAGTGCTCCCCTCCCCTTCTGGTGGGTGAACACTGCCACACAGGAGGCAGGGGACTGACGCAAATCCCTGTGGGACTTTTACTCCCACTTTCAACCCTGGAGGGTGCCTTTCATTCTTAACTACTTTCGGTTCTGATCCTTCAGGTTCCCAACCAATATCTGGAAAGCTATGATTAATAGAGTAGAGAGAGGCCACACACGCATCCTGTGCAGTCGCTGCTTTGCAGGTACCCACTGCCAGTCCTGACTTGGTCAAGGAACTGGCATTGGAAGGTCTCTGGCTCTTTACCTTTGTATAGGGTTTAGAATATTTTACTTTTATGCTTAATATATCTGCTGATACTTGGCCGTTAGGTCATATTTAGGAGCAAAACGCTAAAGATGCTGAGTAGAATCTCAATACACATGGGCAGCCCTTAGAGACAGGGGAAGTTTACCAGTAAGTTGTTAAACATCAGGTCAGGCGTGATGGTCAGGTCTGTATTCATAGTATCCGGAACAAAGAGGCAAGGAGGACTGCAGAGAGTTCAAGGTCAGCCTGTTCCATATACTGAGTTCAGAGTCAGCCTGGGCTGCTTAGTGAGAGCCTGTCTCAAATAAACAAATGCAAAGAGATCAAATATTGATGTGGTTATATTTTATTTTATTTTATTTTATTTTTTTTTATTTTAGAAACATAAAAGTACAAAAACATATTGACAAACAGACACCCATTATCATAGAAAATAGTACAATCACAACTAATCTATAGACAAGGTGATATGGTCTCAACAGTAGTTGTTGCTTTATCCATTGATATCTTCGAATTGTAGATGTATGGACCCATATACAG
>PVLD010019965.1:0-35000 GCA_004027595.1 Dinomys branickii
ATGCTGGTATCACTTTAACATATTCTGTGTTTTAACTTCATATAAAAATAGCACATTAATGCTTTATTCTATATATAAGAATATACAAAATAATGAAATATGACATAATCAAATAAATTCATAATTCTTATAGCTATTTAATTCTAGGGGCAAATGAATAACTAATAAGATAAATAGAAAAACATAGAGTATATTAGACATTAATGAACACTAAGAAAAACAATAATGCAGGGGAATTTGATAGGAATTATGAAGCACAGAACAAAAAATTTAAATTGGGTTTCTACCAGAACAAAAATCACTAAAAAGATGTTTATACCCAAATTTCTAGAAAATGAAATAGTGAGACATAAAGATATTTGGAATAACACTTTACCTAGTGGGTCCAAGGCCCTGCAATAAGAACATGCCTAATATTTTGAAGAATGAACAAAATTATTCTGGCTGGAATTGGAATGAATATGAAGTATATAAGGTTAAGAAGTAATATACAGAGGAAGGGTTATATATTATGCTAATTACCTCATCTTCAACAGTCATTTAGACTGCTCTCTGAATATGAGACTAAAAGGGAAAAAAGATAAAAATTGGAATGGCAGTTATACAACTGTAGACAGCATGTCATGGTATGATGGTGGTTCATCATAAGAGTGGAGAGTATTAAATGACTATAATTTGAAGTCTGAACCTACAGGATTTGCCAATAGAGATGATATAGAATGTAAAATAAAGGAAAATGTCAAGAAGGGTACTAAGATTTTTTACTTGATGAACTAAAAATATAGGATTTCCTTTTACTTAGATGAAGAAGACCAGAAAAGAGACAGATTTGTATAGGAGATATAAAATGATTACCGTAGTACATGTCAAATTCGAAATATACCAGATGAAATGTTACACATAAATGTTAAGAAGTCGATGTGAATTGTACACACTCAGGAGTCATCATGATAGAAATGGAATTTAAAGCTATGCTCCTTTTGTGATAAAGGAGTGAATATACATGTGCAGAACAGAGGTTCAAGGACTAAGTGTAAGGGTGACCCAATAGGCAGATGAATTAGGAAAAGATGAGATGAATGTCCATCAAGAAGAAAAACCAAATGAAGACACACAGAAATACATGTATGAAGAAACACACACACAAACTGGTGTGTAAAGTCCTGGAAACTAAGTGAAAAAATCATTCCAGGAATGCAAAAATGGCCCACAATATCAAAAGCTAGTGATAACAATTGTCCATTGGATTTAATAATGGAAGCTTTTGGTAAACTTGATAGAAGAAACTTGGTATTTTAAAGAATGAAGTGGTGTGGAGGTTTCCCAGAAAACTTAAAAAAAGAAAAGTTGGAGACGGATGTTAAGACAGTAAATATATTCTGGGTAGGTGAGGTATGTGCATGCTCAGCCCTGGATCTCTGGGTGAGGGAGGAGATCAGCCCACAAAGCAGCATCTGAGCGGCCCGCCTTTGTGAAACTCTGGGCAGGTGAGTCGTGTGCGGGCTCAGCCCTGGATCTCTGGGTCAGGGAGGAGCTCGGCCAACAAAGCAGCATCTGAGTGGTCTGCCTGTGTAGAACTCTGGGAAGGTGAGATATATGCGTGCATGCTCTACCCTGGAAATTTGGGTCAGGGAAGTGCTCGGTCCACAAAGCAGCATCTGAGCAGCCCAACTGCATGGAATTCTGGGCAGGTGAGGCATGCCCACGCTCCATCCTGGAACTTTGGATCAGGGAGGAACTCGGTCCACATAGCAGCATCTGAGCAGCCTTCTGAGCGGAACTCTTGGCAGAAAGCTTAAGGGACATTTTCCCAAAGAGAGGGAGCCATTGGAGCAGCATTTGCAACGGACCTTTGCCTGGTGAGCTCCCTGGGTAATTTGTAGCTCAATACTTTTCATCTGACATCCAAAATGACAAGACAGAAGAGCAAAATGCAGTCTCAGAACTCAACCCCACCCAGAACAAGTCCTGGACACAATGATATAGGAGAACTAGGAAGCCACATACCTGCTCTTTCTGAAATGATCACATCCGAAGTAAAGAAACAACTCCATCAGGCCATAGAAGAGATTAAAGCAGAAATAATCTCTCAGGTAAAAAATGAAGTGAAAACAATAATGGAAGAAATGCTCCACACGTATAGAGAAAACACAGACAAAAGAATAGAAGAACATAGGAAACAAAGGGAAACGTTACATGAGCAACTTAGGAATGAATTACAACGAATGAAACAAGCCCAAAGAGATTGCCAGGAAATGAAAACTTCCACTGAAAGCTTGCAAAACTGCTTCAATGAAGCCAAAGATAGAATTTCAGATCTTGAAGACGGCATGGCAGCTAGTGCGCATGAAAGGAAGGATCTCATAAAGTCATCAAGGATCCAGGAAAAATCAACCCAACACCTGCAAGATGAGGCAAAAAGAAATAATATCCAAGTAATAGGAGTCAGTGAAACAGCAGGAGACAACACAAATGATACAAAAAGAATATTTGCTGAAATACAAGCAGAAAATTTCCCAAGCACGGTGAAAGATACTGAAGTACAGTTAATTGAGGCACATAGAACCCCAACGAGCCATAACCCAAATAAAACCACACAGAGACATATAATAGTCAAGATCCCAGACATCCAGCAAAAGAACACAATATTAAAAGCTGCTAGAGAAAAGAAACAGATCACCTATAAACAAAAGCCCATCAGAATTGCAGCAGACTTCTCAACAGAAACCATGAAATCAAGAAGAGCTAGGCGTGAGGTATTACAGACTCTGAGACAAAACAGCTTTGAAGCCAGACTGATGTATCCTGCAAAACTATCCTTCAAATTCAATGGAGAAATAAAATATTTCCATGACAAAGAACAACTGAAGAACTTCATGAGTGCAAAACCAGAAATGCAAAAAGCACTAAAAGATATTCTAGACAGAGAAAAAAGTGACCACAATCTCAAGAACAACAATAGCAAGGAACCCTCAAACAGAATAAGCAAGTAATGAGATAGCAAAAGTAGGAAAGCAACAACAAATAAATAGCATGACAAGAATAAGCCAACATCTAACCGTTATAACCATTAATGTAAATGGCCTCAATTCACCAGTCAAAAGAAACAGATTGGCAGAGTGGATTAAGAAACATAATCCAACGATATTCTGTATACAGGAAACACATTTTACTCAAAAGGAAATCCACATGCTGAAAGTTAAAGGATGGAAAACAATTCTCCATGCAACAGGTTCCCAGACAAAAGCTGGGGTAGCTATTATGTTTGCAGACAATGTAAACTTCAAACAAAAAAAAAAATCAAAAGAGATAAAGAAGGCCACTACATACTAGCTAGAGGAAAGCTGCAAGAGGAAGAGACAACAATCCTAAACATTTATGCACCAAATCATGGAGCACCAAACTTTACAAGTCAAATCTTAACAGACATGAAAAATCAAATAATTAATAACATTATTGTAATAGGGGACCTAAACACCCCTCTGATGCAGAGACAGCTCAGCTGGGCAAAAACTCAGCAAAGAAATAACAGACTTGAACCAAAGGTGTGAACAAGTGGACTTAGTAGATGTATACAGAATGTTCCACCCCACAACATCAAAATACACATTTTTCTGAGCTGCACATGGGTCTTGCTCTAAAATTGACCACATTCTAGCCCATAGAGCATATCTACCTAACTGCAAAAGAACTGAAATATTCCCACGCATATTATCTGACCACAGTGCAATGAAATTGGAAATTAATGACAAAGAGAACTCCAAAAACCGCATAAACACTTGGAAATTAGACAACAACCTCCTGAATAACCAATGGGTCACACAAGAAGTTAAAGAAGAAATTAAGAAATACCTACAGACAAATGAAAATGCAAATACAACCCCGGAATCTGTGGGATGCAATGAAAGCAGTCCTCAGAGGGAAATTCATAGCAATGAACTCATATATAAAGAAAACAGAAAGAGAGGAAATAAATAGCCTAATGCTACGCCTCAAACTTTTAGAAAAAGAGCAACAAGCCAAACAAAAAGCACAAAGAGGGAAGGAGATTATAAAACTCAGGGCAGAAATTAATGCAAATGAGACAAAAAAAATGTACAAAGTAAGTTGAATCAAAGAGTTGGTTTTTCAAAAGAATAAATAAAATTGATAAACCCCTTGCCAACCTTATCAAAAGTAGAAGGGAAAGAACTCAAATTCATACAATAAGGAAGGAAAAGGATGAAATCACTACAGATCCCACGGAAATTCACAAGATCATTAATACCTAATTTGAAAATCTTTACTCCCATAGGATAGAAAATTTAGAAGAAATGGATAGATTCCTAGAAATGTACGAATTACCAAAATTGAATCAGGAAGATTCAAAAATGAGATTGAAAATGTCATTAAAAACTTACCCACCAATAAAAGCCCATTCCCTGATGGATTCACAGCAGAATTCTATAAAACATTCAGAGAAGATTTAATGCCAACACTCCACAAACTCTTCAGTGACATTGAAAAGGAAGCAACTCGAGGCTTTTATTGGTAAATGGTCACAACTGGAGACCATACTCATAAGTGAAATACACAAGACCTCCACTTGTAATCAACACATTGTCTTACTAGTGTAAGAACATGAAAGCGTGAATATGACAGGCATTGTGAAATGAAAGGAAAATGCTCAGGAGTGAAGGGCAGCTGGGGTGTGGGAAACGAGAAGGGAAAGAAGGGGAAATTATCTATTTATGTATACACAGCATAGCTTACAGTTGTACTACTGTCTTTTGTTGCTTTGCTGAAAGGAACAGTTGATGATTACTGGTTTGATCAGTATTGCATGTCTCTATTTGTTTTCCTGAGAAACCTCTTTGAAGATATCAATAGTAATACAACAACCTTTGTTAATTTCCTACTAGTTTGTCTGTAGCTCTGCATTGTTTGTATTGTTCTTATGCTATTTTGTAAATGGATATCTGTTTGTTAATAATTTCTTCCTTCATTCATAAAATAAAAAAATTGAAAAAAGACAGTAAATACAGAACTTCATTAGAGTAAAAGTGTAGCTTTTCAAAGAACACAATATTTACATCAAATAAGCACTTTCTTAATAGCTGTATCTGACACCATGGGAAGCAGTGACTGGCCTGGCTGGAGGAAACCAGGTGACGGGCTCCTCCTCCCCTAGATCACAGGACCTGGAAATCAGCCTGAGAAGAGTCCATATGAACTGCTCCCCAACCCCACATCACTGGGACCAGATGACCAGAGCAAAACCATTCACACAGTAGGGACCTGACTAGGATGCATAGGATGGACAAGTAGGGCCAGCAGAGTAGAAAAATCTTAAGCAACATTAACAGTATGAGGCAACAGGTGGTAAGTTAGGTGAACAAATGTTCTTCGGGACAAAGAC
Organism: Dinomys branickii; assembly: GCA_004027595.1. NCBI lineage: Eukaryota > Metazoa > Chordata > Mammalia > Rodentia > Dinomyidae > Dinomys > Dinomys branickii. The sequence continues at coordinate 5,399 of PVLD010019965.1, forward strand.
ACAAAGAATAGAAGGAGGGGAGTGGGTCATCCTTTTACTTGCTTTTTAAACTTTTATTTTTATCTTTCTATCTTTTGCTTTTCCCTTTTTCTCTTCTTTTTTCTTATGTTTTTTCTAGTTTTTAAACATCTTGGGAGACCTTCAGCCACAGAAAATTAATCCCATTCCCCAAACAGACCAAGTTCAGATAATTCCTTACTTACTCCTTCACTCTTTCTTTTCTGCCCACTTCTCTAGTTTCCCAAAGCTTACATGATCATCCTTTGTCCTTTAGCCTTGAATGTACATCCTTTTCAGTTATCTTTGTTTTATCCATTTTTTTTCTTAAATTACTCCACCTCAGGGTAAAACCACTCTAACACAAGGAAACACTTTGCATAAAAGCTCCTAACTTACAATGGTTCTATTATATAACTGTAGGTTTTGCTTGCATGGTTTGAGGTGCAAAATTAATAGTTACACAGAGTGTCAGTGTTATGGTTTGTGTCCGTATGTCCCCCCAAATCCTCATGCAGTTATTTGGTGGCTTTTAGAGTTTATGACTGATCCATGATCCAATGTTGGGATTATGGGTGTGAGAGCTATACCTGCCCTAGGGGAGATAGTTTGCTGGGATTATGGTGTGAGAGCTATACCCTAGGGCAGATAGTTTGTGTATGTAAGGGAAGGAGAGAGGGTGCTTGCCTGCCATTCCTCCCTTTTGCTGGTTGTTTTTGCTGTGCTCTGCTATCCTGAACAGTTTGCACTCTGCCATGTGCCACTCTGCCTCAGAATCAGCCAAGTATGGACTGAAACCTTCACAAACTGTGAGCTAAATAAACCTTTCCTTCCTTCATTTTGGGTTTTGGGTATTTTGTCTCAGCAACGAGAGAAAAGTAACCAAGACAGTCAGTTTCTAAATTGTGCATGATGATATTGTTATTGCTAATTATACTATTTTAGCTAGGATGCTATAATGTTGTAAGCAGTTCTCCCTTTTATAACAATAGTGGGAAGCTCTGGGGGTAAAAGCCTCACCACAGCTGAACACCAAAGAACTGGGGACTGAACCAAATAGATACCAACATCCCACTCTTAATTAATTGGGAAGATAAGATCTTGGGACAGACACAAACTAAGAACCTCCTACACACATAAGGCATCCCTGAAGAACAGACCTTTCCTAGAGAGTCCTTGACACTAGTGAGGTAGCTACCTATTGCAAAAATTTACAAGGACCAACACAGAAAACAAAATTTAAAAATTGAAATATAAATTTCATGATGCAGAAGCAAAATGCAATCTCAGTCTTCCAGCTCATACAGAACAAGCCCAAAAGACGTCTGAGCTGTACAAGGGACATTCCCTGCAACAGACCAAATACTAGCCTGAAGAACATGCATAAGTAAATGCAAAGGAATTGAAATTATTCCATGCATATTATCTGACCATGGTGCAATGGAATTGAAATTTAATGGCAAACAAAATCTCATAAGCTCTCTAAAGACATGGTAATTGAATAATACCCCTGTGAATAGGTCACAGATGAAATTAAAGAAGAAATTAAACAATATCTACAATTTTTAAAAATACACATAGAGCATACAGGAATCTGTGGGATGCAGTGAAATAAGTTTAAGAGGGAAATCTTTAGCAGTGAATTGTCACATCAGGAAAATATAAAGAATATAAATAAATATTGCACCTCAAGCTTCTATAAAAAGGGCTGGGGATATAGCTCAGTGGAATAGGTGCTTGCCTGGCAAGCACAAGGTCCTGAGTTCAATCCCCAGTACCGCAAAAAAAAAAAAAAAAAAAAAAAAACAACTTTATAAACCTTCTATAAAAAGAAGAGCAAGTCACTTCCAAAGCCCATACAAGGGAGCAAATTATAAGGATCAGGGGAGAAATTAATGCAACTAAGACTCAGAAAACAACACAAAGAATTAATGAATTGAAGAGTTGGATCTTTGAGAGAGTAAATATATTTGATATATTCTAGCCATAACTATCAAAAAAAGGAAAGAAAAAACTCAAACTCATGAAATGAGAAATGAAAAGGGTTAAATCACTACTTATCCTGTGGAAATTCAGATAACCACTATTGACTTTGAAAATCTTCACTTGCAAAGGATGGAAAACAGAGAAGAAATGGACAGATTCCATTCAGGATATATGTAAATTACCAAAGCCGCATTACGAAGATGTAAAAATCCTGAATAATCCAATATCAGTTAATCAAATTGAAAATATAATTAAAAACATACCAACAGAGAAAAGCCCAGGCCCTGATGGAGTCAGTGCTAAATTTTATGACATATTTAGAGAAGATTTAATGCCAATACTCCTCAAACTCTTTAATGAAATTGAAAGGGGGGGGCAATACTTCCTCACTCATTCCTACAGGCAAGTATTATTCTGATACTAAAACCAGAGAAAGATCCAACGAAAAAGAGAACTACAAACCAATCTCCCTAATGCACATATGTGCAAAAATCCTAAATAGGATTCTAGCAAAAGGCCTGCAGCAAATCATCAAGAATATTATATATCATGACCATTGGGATTCATCTCAGGAATGCAGGGATATTTCAATATAGGCCAATACACAATATTGATTGAGCCAAAGACAAATATCACATGATCATCTCAATAATGAAGAAAAGAGTTTTAATAAAATCTAATACCCATTCATGATGAAAAACCTATAGAAAATCTGAATATATGGTCTTTACCTCAATTTGATCAAAGCCCTCTATGACAAACCAATAGACAACATAATACTAAATGGACAAAAACTCTTGAATCAGGAGAAAGACAAGGATGTTCACTAGTCCTACTTGTATTCAATATACTTCTGGAAAAATTAACCAAAGCAATTAGACAAGAGAGAGAAAGAAAAGGAATAAGGATAGGAAAGGAAGAAATAAAATTATCATTATTCATCAATGAAATGATGCTCTGCATAGAAAACTTCAAAAGCTCCACAAGAAGACTTCCACATTTAATAGCCAAAATCAGTAGCATAGCTGGATATAAAGTCAACACTCAAAAATCAATAGCACTTCTGTATAAAACCAAAAATCTCACAGGGATATCAGCAAAACCAAGCTCCTTACAACAGCATCCAAAAAATTACATAGTTAAGAATTAATCTAATAAGGTAATGAAAGGTCTGTATATTCAAAATTATAGTGCTTTGAAAAAGAAGATCAAAGAGGATATCAGAAAATGGAAAGCTATCATATATCATTTCTCATATATAGGAAGAACCAACATAGTGAAGATGGCCATATGCTAAAACTTTTAAAAAGATGTAGTTTAGTACTGACAAAAATACCATTAGTTTACCTCAGAGAACTAGAAAAAAACATTCCTAAAATAAACTGGGAAACAGAAGAGAACTAAAATAGCAAAACAATCCTGGGCAACAAAGGAAAGGCAAGAGGCATCATAATCCCTGACTTGAAATTAGGGATTTCAAAGCTACTGTGATAAAAATCAGCATGGTACTGGCAAACAAACAAACAAACAAACAAACAGAAAAACAATATCAGGATCAGTGGAACAGATTAGAAGATGTACACAACATAAATGCATTCAGCCACCTTATCTTTGTCAAAGGGGCCAAGCATATTCACGGGAAGAAAGATAGCCTTTTTAATAAACTGTGCTGGAAAAACTGGTTGTCCACATGGGGAAGAGTAAAACTAGACCGGTGTCTATCACCATGCACTAAACTGAAGTCAAAATGGATCAAAGATCTAAATATGAAAACAGAAACACTAAATGTACTGGAAGAGAAAGTATGTAGAAATCATGAAGACACAGGGGTAGGCAAAGTCTTCATGAAAGAAACCCAGACTGCCAAGAAAACATTGTAAAGAATAAACAAATGGGATCTAACATTACTAAAAAGCTTTTGAACAGCAAAAGAAATTCCCAACAGAGTGAAAAGACAATTCACAGAATTGCAAAAATTATAGCCAGTTTTCCTTCAAAGAAAGGACTTACATCTAGAACATATAAAGAATTTTTAAAATCAGGCCTCTAAAATTCATGATCCAATCCAAAAGTTGGCATCTAAGATGAATACACAGTCTCAGAAGAAGAAATACAAATGACCAATAAGTATATGAAAAAATGTTCAACATCACTGATCATCAGAGAAATCCCAATTAAGACAACACTGAGATTCCATCTCACTCCAGAAAGAATGGCTATCATTGAGGGATTAACCGAAAAACAAATGCTCGGATAATTGTGAGGAAAAAGAACGCTTCTCTACTGTTGATGGGAGTGTAGACTGATAAAACCACTGTGGAAATTAGTGTGGAGATTCCTCAAAAACCTAGGATTAGAGGTCCCATATTACTCAAATATTCTCTTTCTGAGTATCTTCCTAGAAAATTACAAACTTCATGCCACAGCGATATTGTGCACCCGTGTTTATAGCAGCATAATTTGTAACAGCTAAATCTTGGAAACAATCCAAATGTGCATCAACTGAGAAGTGAATAAAAAAAGACATATATTTATACCGTGGAGTACTATTCAGGCATAAAAAGAAGAAACTTGAGACTTTTATGGGTAAATGGATGCAACTTGAGACCATACTCATAAATGAAATAAATTTTGCTCACATGTGTATACTTTGTATAGTCTCCTGGGTGTGAGAAATTAAGAGTAATTATGGTATAAAATGTAAGATAGATATTGTGAAATAGGAAGAAATAGTTTGAAAGGAAAAAAAGAACTAGAATGGGGAAAGAGGGAAAGGAAGGACGGGAAAAGGGAGGAAAGTACATGTTAGCTATATTCTTATTGTCTCAGTTCACTGTAAAGGAAGGTTCATGCTGATATTGATTGGAGAAATTTTTATGCTCATATCTCGTACTCTAAATAACTACTTTGAAGATGACAATATGTAATACATTACCTATTGTTATTATCCAACCTTTTTGTTACAAAATTCTGTTTTACCTTTTTTTCAATAAAATAAAAATTTTAAATGCTATATCTAATATAAAGTCCTTCTAATTCTTTATTGTCTTTAAGCAATACTTGAAATAAAATTCTCATTATAAAAGTATCCAAAGATCATTTTAAGCCTTACCATAGTAATATTTGAGGTAGAGGCCAGAGAGTATGGTCACAGCAGTTACAATTCCAAATTACATATAGTTAACACAGGAAGGATGGTGACTTGGCCGACCAGTCATTAGCGCTCATTTCTTGGCAACATTAGCCTGCCTATCTGGTAGAATAACCTATGAGTTCAAGATAACTTATTCATTGGTACAACTTCTAATTCTGCACAGGATCTCTACTGAAATGAGATTAATGTCCACTTACAATTGAAAATTTAATCTTTTGCTTTCATAGTCAAAATATCAAGTGTACTATTAAGGTTTATTGAGTACCAGTTTCTAGATTCTACTCATTGAATCACTTTCCAGTTTTATTTTTGTTACAATTCAGTGTGCCTGACTTTTGGCCATTGCTCTTTTACATTTGTAGCCCAATATCTCTATGTTCTGATACTCCAAGTCTTAGATTTTTCATAGCAAACCTTTTAGAGATGAGTACACAAACTGTAACCGAAAGCCCACTTTTTTTTTTTTTTTACCACAAATAGCCAACACTGTCATTAAATCTGAATACTGAGTCTTTAAGCTTAGGAGAAAACAACCCATAGATTGACAACTTTTCTCTTCCAAGAAAAACAAATCACACCCACAACATAGGTTCACTGCCACTACCCTGGACTGCTTTTTCATGGCTCTAGCAACAGGTATTTGTTCTCTAAATCAGCCTACTGTATAGTACTTCTTAAAATATATCAATCTACTATTTTCCTTCATATTTAAGACAATTCACAGCCTTTAGATCTCCTTGCGAGTGCTGCTAACTTATCTATCTCTGAATAATTTGAAGAAATAAAGTTAGCTTTATGCTTCTGAATGATATGTCATTATTTCCCAGGTGAGCATACATAGAATTTAGTTTCCCTAATTGCAGTTTTTAATCAAATAGGTTTAAATTGTGTATTGACATGTTAATTTCCCATAAAGAGTAGAGTGGAATCAGGAACCTTAGCATGAGATTGATAGTTTGTTTTACTTAATTAATTGTTATTCTTTCCTTCTTACATGATTCTAAGAATACTTATTTCAGAAAATAAGTACATAACAGCATCATTTTGAAGGGAATTTTATATTGTATCTCAAGCTATACCTAGTCGTGTCTCATATGATTTTGATAGGAAATCATGTTGCATTCCTTTGAAGTAGGTAAATAATGAATACAAGGGGAAACTTTAGTACTAAATAAAGAATATGTAAAGTTGATACAAGAAAATTCAGAATTTATGCCGAATAAAATCACTCTAAATTGTGGAAAAATTGTATTTCCTACATATATAAAATTGGAATTGAACTGAATCGATTATTTGATTAGTTCTGCTTTTCATTCAATTTTATCTGCCTCTTTTCAAATGCTCCCCACGTGGTCCCTCTTATCTAAGGTTTTTTGCTGAAATTTGATTGTTTTGATAAACAGTGATTCTGTAAAACAAATTCAGTTCCTCTGTAAATAGACAGAAGGATTACTCATAATGCCTACATGTATTCATACCTAGGCATTTTCTTCAGCAGTCTTTCTTCTCATCCTGCAAAGGCCAAAATTAATCAGTAATCATATCAATTATTACTAACTAGCCTAGATTTACTACTGACACTGGATATATTCTCATTTGTAACGCATAAGTATTTGTCCACCATACTCAGAATAGCACTTCGTCTTCTTTATTTTTCATCTGTATCTGTATCTAATTCTTTCCCTTGGAATTAATGAATTTCTACTTATTATGGCATCGTAAGATTACCCCTAACTATACTCGCTTTATTTATCTGTCCACTCTTGTTTGATTTAAGGTGACATCACCCTGATAAGATGGCTGTCCCAGGCAAAGCTCATAGACATATGGTGAGAGAGCATGCTGCTTCAAAGAACAAAAGTGAAGAATATGCTTAATGGTAGAAGTAGCAGATGAACACTATTTTCTTATGGATGGTTCACCACATAAATCGCAGATGAGGAAAGAAATATTCTGTAAAATATCAGTGAGAATTTATCAGTGAATAGAAGACACTCAAGCTAGAGTTTAGAGGAAATTTAATATATCACAAAATCCTTGATATATTTGTAGAGAGTATAATCTGAGTTTGCTAGATTAGATTATTTTTGCCAGCTCTTTGCCTCTTTCCTGTTAAAGGATTTTATAACCAAGTTCTATGTCCCATGACTTTGAAATATCTCCAGTAAAACAGGCAGAGAAAATGTCTGTATCCTGTTTTCCTTGACTAAATAGGTGTGATATTATATAAATTCAGAGTATATGCTTTAGGAAGAATCTTGCATTTCCAATCAGTGTCTAGAGCTCCCATCATTCATCACAAGAAGAGCACACTCTAGTCTAGGGTGTTGTAGCTAGTTCTATCCAGTTCTCACAACGGTAGTTGAATGAAGTATCATTGAACTTGCTCTGCAGCCTGAAATAGAGCTACCACAACCAACTCACAAACCCACGAGAAGGAAATACATGTTGGAAGGAACTGAAGTTTTAAGAAAAATGTAACTAATTAATTGCAGTTTTGAGAATGGATCAGAAGTCACATTTTAAGACTGAGTTATCAAGAGAAAGTGCCCAGAAACTACCACTTAACATTTTTGCTATACCCTGGTGGCCCGAATGTAGTTACACACCTGCAGCCAGGCGCAGGGACAGGTTTTCTTTATATAGGAGGTTATTTGGTGTGGGAGTTTTAAGAAACTGAAAAAGAGGAAAGATTCTATTCAACAACATCAATTCAAGAATTGTTTATTTTAAAAATCAGTTAAGAGGAATATATTATTATTCTTTTTCTTTTTTTATGGTACCAGGAATTGAACTCAGGACCTTGAACTTACCAGGCAGGCGCTTATTTCACTGAGCTATATCCCCAGCCCAAGAGGAACATGTTATTTTTTAAAGAGGCAAAGCATATGAATTGAAATAAGAAACACAGTTAACAAATACTAAGGGGTAAAATAAGTAAAATTAACAGGATGTTCATAATTTTAAACACACACATAGAAACATATGTATCTTTCTAAAAATTAGAGATTATGAATGTGCATTTGTGTGAATACAGATCATCTTTTAAAAAGATTAAAATGAAATCTACAAATAAAATTTTAAATTAAAATATCACCAACGGAATGTACATGTTTGGAAAAAAGCAATTTTCTTTAGTGTAGTTTTACAATAAATATCACAAGTTTTAAAGTTATTCAGAGCCACAAGCCTTGCATGGTGGTGCATGTCTGTAATCCCAGCATTGGGGAGGCTGAGGCAGGAGGATCATTGCCAGTTTTAGGTCAGCCTGGGCAACAAAGTGAGCTCAAGGTCAGCCTGAACTGCGTAGTGAGACCTTCTCTCAAAAAGACGAAAAAAAAAAATAAAGTTATTCAGAGCCTCAAGTTGGTAGTTATATTTCTGTCAATTTGTTTTAAAGACATGACTATGTCCAAGAATGTTCAAGGTGCAGCAAACTGTACACACTGAAAACTTTGAAACAGACAAGTAAAAGCTACTAAAATACATTGTTAATTATTAGTTTCATTAAATATTAGCAGAAGGAAGTAAAAGCAAGTTATAATAAAAGAATATTTTTAAGCTATAAATCCAGTTTTTAAATGAGTACTCTACCACACATTTTCTGTGTGTTCAGGATGATGTTATGTATTCTATTAAAGGCCTAGTTGTATTTTTAAAATGAAGATAAAATCATGCACTTCAAATTGTTCTTATGCAGATATTGATACATGCCAGTAAATAATTTTAATTAGAATCTTACATTCAGTATATTGTGGCCATTTTCAGACAACTATGCTAGGAGTACAATTTGTAGCATATGAAGTACATAAGTACATAAAGGTATACCATGGAGAAGGATATGTAGTGTAATAGCAATTTTATGGTATAATATATAGAATACTTTAGAAGAAAAAAGATAAGACACAAATTCATTGGATACTATGTTTGTATTTTCCTCTCTAGTATTTTTAGTTTCCCCAAATGACTAGTTATTTCATTGTCATAATAATCTGTAATTCATTTCTCTGTGAAAATAGATTATTTAGACAGTAACCTGGGAAATCAATTCACTGTTTTATTTAAACTTATACTTTGACACTAAATGTATCAAAACAGCAACTTTAAGAATCTTTAAACAAACAAAACAGACTCAAGGAGAAGGACCTTTATGTCTATCAAGATTATACATTTACAAAACTGTAGTTCTATGAAGCAAAAATTAATATTCCAAGGGAACTCAAGAAAGACAAGGCAAATTTTTCAGAAAGGAAACTCTAATCAGAAAAGCTTGGAGGAAAATGTTCCTTGGTACACCAAGATGCCATCCTTATTTGGAGAGAGCTAGCTGATCATCGTGCTTAATCTACTGAAACTAAGCAAGGTGAACACTGCTGCAGTCATGATGAGGTTTCTCTGAGATGTGAGGCAAACTCTGCTTAATATTCATGGAAACAAATCAGCTTATAAAGCTGCCAGCTCATGAAGTCAGTGGAAAACTAACTCATATATTTTCATATTTGTTCTCTCTCTCACGCACATTTAAGTGCACATATGTACTCAAATTCTTATTCTTTGCATCATGTCTGAAAACCAGCATTATAGGCTTATAGATACTTTTCAAATATGAACATTACATCTTCCCTATTTCATCCTCCTCATGATTGGTTCTCTCTCCTCATTGTGGAAGTCACCTAAAACACAATTGGTGCTTCTTCTATGGAACCTATAGTTCTAGGAGAAATGGGTAAAAACCATGAAAATTAACCACTTGTTTTTAGTTTTTTTGAGACAGAGTCTGCTCTGTAATTGAGGGTGGCCTCGAACTCATAACAATCTTCCTGCTTCAGACTTCCAAGTGCTGGGATGACAAGCATGCACCGCTATGCCAGGGAATGAGCAACTTTTTAAAGGAAACTTCAAATTGATGAAATTGATGATGGATTTAAGGGATTATTTCTCTAAAAATAGGAAACATAAATTTGCTTTCTAATTTACATTCACTTTTTATTTTTCTGTAATACCCTTTTCACTTGTTTTGTTTGCCCTCCCTAGAACCCAGTTAATTGCGAGAATTAGTTCCTCTTTACTGTCAGACTTTTAGGTCATATTCTTTGAGTCAAACACATATGATCACCATGCTACAATTGTGAGTGAGGTAAAATATTTTTTGCACAAGGCAGATTTTAATTATGATTCTGCTTGAAGGATATCAGTAACATGGTAAAATTTACATTTGCTATTCTTCTGTAAAATAATAGGGCCTTTCATGATTTACTTTTGCTTAAATCTGTCATTTTCCTTGAAAGATGTGTTAAAAATATTCAAATGCTACTGATAACCTCTACTGAAATAATTACATTATTTTGCTGAATATCACTATAAATATTTAATCCACAGTAGATTAGTTAATATGATTATGACTAAATTTCATTATTTAAAATTCATAACTGTCACCAGGCATAGATGAATAAGCAGTGCCATATGAATTCTCTAAGATAACCTTATCAGGCATTGCATCCAATCCATTCCTGCTCCTCCTAAATTACCTCAATTTAATACTATCAGACATCTGAAATACTAAATTTGAACTAAAGCTAAAATGTCACAGTTTCTTTGTGAATAATCATTTGCATACCACATTATTTAAATCAGTACTCATAATATTGAAAGAAATACCATTTTCAAATTTGTCCATATTATTAAATAAACAGACTTTTAATCACAAATCAAGTAGAATTTTGGTACGTTAATTGATATGAACCCAAGAACTTTATAAACACACCCCACTTCATTTAATTCAATTTACAATGCTGTAAGTAGGTACTACTTGCATCTCCAACATATGTACAAGAAAACAGATTCTATACTTACCTAAATTGTCCATACTCTGGTTTCTCTTCCAATTGTATAAATCTTTCATCTTATAACCAAACTGACGAAAATCATGAGGTGATGATTGGTTATATCAAATGCTTTCTCCCACTTATATAAGTTTGTATGCACATTTTATACAAAATACAAGATTAAAATCATAAAGATATGATTAAGAGAGAGTGAGAGAGCAACATAGAGTGACCAAATATTTTGAATTGTCCAAAACTGAGGAATCTTCTAGTATGAGTAACTCAGCCTTAAAACCAGGTCTCGAACTAACTGGAACAAATGTAAACTACTCACAACAATACTTGACCAAGGGCTGGGGATATAGCTCAGTGGAATAAGTGCCTGCCTAGCAAGCGCAGGGTCCTGAGTTCGATCCCCAGTACCGCAAAAAAAAAAAAAAAATCTCCCACTCAACAATACTTGACCAATAGTAAGTACTAGCTTTGATTGATTAATAACATTGGAAACAAATCACAAAACTGTGAAGCAACATTTTTATGGGTCAGTGATTTGGGTTGAGCTCATCTGACGAGTTCTGGTTTTGGCAATACTCATTCATTCAGAAGAAGTTAGGAGTTCTCGTTCACATATCTGGTGATGGCCACTAGCTGCGGGTTGGTGCGTGCTGTTGCCTGGGATGTTGGGGATAACAGGGACTGTACACTCAGTAAAGCAACATGAGGCAATTCCTATGGCAACTCATATTTCCACAAACCAATGACAGTGTACTCATAATTCTCTCGTGTGTCCTCAGTCAATTCACTCCACTCTCTAAAAATACCTTCTCTACTCCTCACAAGTGCATACTAATTTATTCCAGAAAAAGGAAAACAATAAGAAATGCCTTTTATTCTTCTCTCAGCTGAAGTGCTCACCATAATAGGCCTTAAAGTGAGAATTGATAGTGTGTCTGTGAATGTAATGCCAACCATTTCTCCTGTTGTATCAAATGCACCCACCCACTCATATATATATATATTTGTACCCCCCATGATGATAGTAGTTATCCTCACATTTATCTACAGATGAAACACAATATTCATCAAATTCATAGCAGGGATCCTTTTTGGTAGAAATTGACAAGCTGATTCTAAAATGTTTATGGTAACACAAAGTTTAAAACCAAGAAATGCTATCCTAAAATGAGCAAAATCTGAAGGCTATTTTGCATTTTAAAATCTATTACAAAGCCCCGGTAAGTAAGTCAAACATACAGATCCTTGAAACAGAATTAATAATCTACAACTAATTCCTTATATTTATATCGATAAGTTATAATTTGGTCAATTAATTCTTGTCAATAATAGCACCACAGAAGTTCAGCTAGGAAAGTATAGTCTTTTTAACAAGTGATCTTAAAACAGTTGGATAGCAATCACCAAAAAATAAATTTAGGCCCATAGTTTACACTACAACTAAACTACTTTAAGACATGTAAATGGCTGAGAAGCATAGGAAAAAATTCTCAACATCATTAGTTAAAAGGGAAATATGTAAATCAAAACCAAAATAAGTTATCTTTTCACCTCGTAATAGAATGGTCATAATCAAAAAGAACAAGAAATGCTAGTGAGTATGTGAAGAAAGAGAGATTCTTATATTTTTGTTGTGATATAAAATAGTAAAGCTATTATGGAAAACTTATGGAATTTTCCCAACAAATATATCTATAATTTCTTAGTATGTTACTTTTGGTATATATGTAAAGGAAATAAGAACATCAAATACATATTTGCATTTCCATATTTATTGCAACACTATCCACAATAGCAAAGACATGGAAACAAAAAAATTTTCCATTAGTAAGGAAATGAATAAATAAAACATATTATATTAACATAATGGAATATTAATAAAAAACAATGAAATTCTGTTATTTATGCCAATATGGATGGAACAAGAGGGCATCATGTAAGTGAAAGAAGCAATGCACAGAAACAAAGACAAATATTACATGTCATTTGTTGAAGCTAAAAAATTAAGCTCATAGGTGTAGAGAATAGAATGGTGATTGCTAAAACTGGTATAAATAGGTAAATGTGGTTACATAACTGGCCCTAAAATACACTTACATAGAAAGAAGTAGTCCCAGTGTTCACTAGCATAACATTGTAACTATCGTTCAAAATTTATGATGTATCATAAGATACCTAGAAGTCTCTGAGGTTTCCCCATTCATAGAAATGACACATGTTTGAGGAGATGCCCCTGCTGATTTTACAGACTTGATCATTAAGCATTGTATACATGTGCTGAGTTATGGTAGTCTATCAAATAGATATGTGCAAGTATCATGTTCCAATAAAAATATAAAATAGAGAAGAGTCATCAATCTATGCAATGATTTGGAGTTGCCCATTGATTTAACATCCATCCCCAGTGTGTTGACCTTCATAAGTGTCTGTCCCTATATCAGAGTTTTTCAAACTCAGCACTATCAATATTGGAAGTGGGTAATCCTTGTGGAGGAAGGTTGCCTAGCTTCTCTCTATTCACTGGATGACAGTAGTATTTCTCCTTAAGTTATGGTAACCAAAAATGCCTACAAACACTGTTAAATATCTCTTAGAGGGTATAGAGTGGAGTGTACTAAGAAACACTACTCATACTTTACAAAGAACAAGTTTGTTTTAAAGTTCAGCAAGGGAACAAAGCAATTATAGAACATTCAGAAACTCTCAGAGTACACTCAGGCTGGTTTCCTCTTTTATCTCTCTCAGCAGAGAATGTGCCTGGTCCTGCCTACTGAAAGTTGGAAATATAAATATTTTAAAGACTTTTAAAAAGATTTTCTATAAAAATTGTCAAATGAACATAGGTGTGCCCCATGTGAACTGTTCTTCAGACTCTTTCAAAAATGTCTGCTTCATCAAATTTAAAAAGAAAAAAAAAACTGACACATGCTACACGGATGAACTTTGAGGAGTGGCATGCTAAATGAAACAAACCAGTAAGAAAAAGATGTACCGTATGATTCAAAGTATAGCTTACTGAAAATCAGAGAGTGGAAATAAAATATTGGTCCCAGGGGACACGAGGCGGAAAGAATGAGTTTTGATTAATAGTTTTAGAGTTTCAGGTTTGCAAAATAAAAGCAGTTGTGGTTGGTCACATGACAATGCAAATGAAAATAACACTACCAAAATGTACAATTAGAAATGATTCACTGGGCATATTTTATGATATATAATTTTATCATAATAAAAATAAAAATGCAATAGTGGGAAAATGGATTATAGATCTAAATATAAGTCAAATCTCTAGAACTTCTAAATGAGAACACAGAAGTAATACTTTCATGTAATTAAGGTACAATATGAATTCTTAGATGAAACCCCAAAAGTAAAAAATATATAAAATTTAAAAACATAAATTGGATTTATCTTTTGTGCTTCAAACTCCCCTATTAGCAAAATCCAAAGTTTTGGCAAGGATGTGGGAAAACTAGAACCTTGCCATGCTGCTGTGGAGAATGTAAAATAATAGTGCAATCACTTTGGAAAACAACTTGACATCGGTTTTCAGTACTTTGTTATAGCAGCCAAATAGACTAAGACATATTCTTTGACAAAATTGATTGCGCATATTTAATCAAATCTCTCTTTAAATGTAAGAATATTGTACTCTGGGACTGTGAAATTCAGATGATGGTTTCAATTTGCAAACTTAATTACTTCTTTTAATGGGAAATTAGTCTTTGATTTTTTTTCATGTTCCTGAATGCATGGGAATTAATACAAATGTGATCAACATACTGCGTAGAGGTCACATGACACTTTGGCAGGAACACCCATGGAACTTTTTTCTGGAACCATCATTGCTTGTTCAGTTTTTTTCTTATTCGGGGCCAACTCAAGTTCTTACTTATCTGTGGACTGGACTTAAAATGCATTGTGCTTTCCCTAAATGAGGTCAACAGTGGTAAAAGTTGATTTACTTCATAGAGAAGAACTTGTTTCTTAAAATAGTACAGTTGCAGGGGGATATAATATATACTTAAAGTGCATACAGCCCCATGCTTACATTTCAACTCAATTATTGGTTTTCTGTATCTCTTCGAAGGCTGACCTTAATCTTGTTGAAACTCATTTCACTATATGAAACCTGGGGATAATTATAATTAATGCATAGTTATTCCTAGTGTTAATTTATAATTATATGTATACATAAATATATATATTCTTTAACATTTATATATATACGTGTACATACATGTATGTATTGTATAGTACATTGCATGTAGCAGACAAATGAATACAGTAGACAGAAACACTTTTGTTATCTATCTTGGTCACTTTCCTTCTCACAGGGACAAAGTACCAGACACCCACAATGTACAGAAAGAAGCATTTATTTTGACTCACATTTTAGAAATTTCAGTCTATGCAAGGTCAGCCGACTCCAGGCAGAAACAGAATGGCTGAAGAGTCCAACAGACCAAAGCTGCTGATCAGAGGGCAGCCAGGAAGCAGAACGAGAGAAGGGAGAAACCCAGAAGACACATATATATGCCTTTCCAGGCCATGCCCCCAGTGACCCACCTCTTCTGAGAACCCTTCTCTTAACATCTAGTCAGCAATAAGTATCCACAATCCAAACAACTTCTAAAGGCCTTGACTATGAGTGCACAAGGCTTTAGAAGGACAACTAGATGCAAACCCTAACATTATCTATTATCATTCCAATGACTGATTTTTCCTACTGCCATAGTCAATATGTGAGCTTTAAACTTTAGCCCTTCCCTCTCCTCATTCTTTTTTCTCTTTTCCTTCATTCCATTGGGAATGTTCATTTATTTGTCTGCTTACCTGTCTCTGAAGTCCTAGTACTGCTTTATTTTAGGTAAAAATAATTGAAAAAATGACTTCAATATATTGAAAATATGAATATCGCCACTGAATGCCTCAGTGTACACAGAGAATCCTTGGCTGAGGTGTCACCATCTAGTAATGAGATAGATTCCAAACAATAAAGTAGATTTCCACATGTAGTTGTGGAATCAATCTTGTCAGTAAAAAGAATAGGTTTTATAGTACACAGAGAGATAATTTTGGTACTAAGTCCCAGGGGAGAACTATAAAGTAATTCTAATGGATGTTTTATAGTCAAAATATTCAAAATTCTACTTTCATAGATGTTTCAACTTTGAATTTTCTCAGGAGACCAAGGATTTTCATGGCAATTTATATCAGGCTATATTTCATAAACTAAATTATCTATTTCAAACTAAGGAAACTTTAGGGAATGTGTTTATCTAAAAGTTTTACATGTTGTGGAAGTAAACTGACGAACTGCTTTTTTGCATCAGTAGGCTCTCCTTTAAAAGTAGTGAATAATAAACATACTTTCTCCCTAAGTCTCTCTATCCTAAGGTCTTGTATTGTGGGATTTCCAGAAAAATATTGTTTGCTAACCAATAGCAAAGTTGGGTCACCATAGTTCAGAAGCCAACCCAAAGACAAGCACTTACGTGAAAGTGATTCGCTAGAAAGGACTCTTTGAAAAAATATTAGAGGAGTGGGTATGGGAAAACATTTACGCAGGGGTACAATATCAAGAAGACCCCAAGGAGGACGTCTTTGGGTAAATCCTGAAGAAGAGCTTGAGAGACAATATTAATAACATTTGAGACTTGACTACTCCATCATGGCACAGGGAAACCGGACAGGTATACCTCCCCCACAGCTCAGTTGTTATTTATTTAAAGACCTGTTAAGGAAGGAGGAAGAGGATGTTAAAACCCCAGGAATTTCTAGCTTTCCATCTACACAAGGAAGCCAGGTTGTGGAAACTTTACAACAGTGTGCAAAACAAAGAGACACAGGTGGTATTGGTTGGGAGCAAAAGCCCATACAGTTATGCTATAGTATACATAAAAACATGAAGTGCACAAAAATTGTAAAATAATTTCAGAGAGTGAGCTCAAAGAACCAAAATCTTTTACTATTATATCATAAAGTTTTACTATAGAAAGTGAGGATCTCGGATTTTTTGGGAATGGTAACGTGTCTACTCCTAGTTGAATCAAGAGTTAGATCAGAATTGGTCTATTATACTTATAGGACTACCATTTCCTTTGTCTTTGACTGATCTAAGTGTAAGCATGAGGCTGTTATCTGGTAAATGTGAAACTTGATCCAGGCTTCTAGGAACACTATTTGCCTCAGAAAAGGTGTAATCTCTCCTCGGTTTTTTTTTAATTTTTGCTTTCAGTGTCACCCCTTGAGTCTAAGGTGTTACATGGAAGCACATCAGTGGGGGGACTGAAGACGTGTGAGTACCAGAAGTTACCATGTAACCAACATTGAAACTGCCAATATTAGGACTTCTTGTCAAACAATTATCGTCATTTTGATATAAATCAGAAATTTTCAACAAAGAATGTGTGTACCTTTGAATCTGTCAAGACATCTGTACAGTAGAAATGCATGAACTGTACAAAGGTCATAATCTCATAATCTTTGTGCTTTCATCTTCCATAGCCTTTAATAAAATGCATTTGCCTAACAGTGGCACACAGGTGACGGTTGGTACTCCTCCTCCTTCCTCTCCTCTTCCACAGTCCCTTCAGCCCTTACACAGCAAAGAAAACCTCCTCTCTCTTCCTAAACATTGTCCCAGGTGATAAAACTCTCCAGGAAACCCAAAGGACAAATTTCTATAACCATCTTGGTTTTGGGAAAATGAATGACTCTAATTACTAGGAAACAAATAACATTGCGAAACAAGTGGTTTTCACATCAGTGCTTTAGATGTAATTGAAGGTGAATCTAATCAAGTCGTCAGCCAATGCATCATTAAAATAATACTGAATAACGGGTCACTAGGCTACTTTTGCATACAACTTTGAGAGAGTTCAAAGAATTGAATGGCTTAACAAAATTTCTGTTTCTTTACATTTTGTAGCGAGGCTGTGAACAGTATAAGATTTTAAAATAAGGAAAAACATTAAGGTTCAATTGTGGATAATTTTGGCAATAAGTAACATCTGTTCAGGGTTACACATATATATGAAAACAGAAAGAATATCCATTTCAGTAAGGGAAACACTTTAATGAAATTTTTCAAATCTAATAATTATTACTCAAAATCCTACCATGTTTATATTCTTTGACTGTGTTCTTTCTAGCAGAATGTCTGTGATACGTAACAAATAGTCATTGTGGGGAATTAGTATATGTACACCCTTCTTACTTCTTCTTCTTCCACATCCATGATGACAAATTCATTCCAATGATTGACTGACATCCTTCACAACAAATTTAAAAGCAATACTTCAACATATACACATGTGAATCACTGGAATATGATAAGGCTATCAGTGAAAAAATTGTAAGCAGAAACTACATCACATTAGGAAAAAACAGTGAGTAAAAGGAAAAAGAGGTAAGTCAAGTTAAAAAACGATGCAACATTTTCAACTATTAAGAATATACCTATTCATATTTAAACATACCATAATGTGTATCAAGATAGTTACTTTATTGAACTGAAAAACCCTAAAAAGTGATATATAGTGATTATAGTAATATAATTTTAAAAATCATCATTTACAATGTACTATGAATTGTGTTTTGTGTAACTGTTTTAGTATTGCAACTTGGACATGACATTTTAAGAAGAAAAGTAAGCAGAAGTACATAAGCTTACAAATACTGTTTTGAGTTATGAGAAAATAGGTATTTGAAAAACAGTGCTTTGAGATACTGATAATAAAAAATTTTCAGATTCTTGATGGAGGAGTCTGCCACTGATTTAGAGACCCTCCCCTGTTAGTGACTGTTACATGAATTTCAAGCATTTAATGTAGAAAATATCCAATTTTGTTTTGTGCAATCGGATTGTAAATGATGCCAGTGCTCAATTTTGGCAAATGTGTGGAATAACATTTATTGCCAAAAAATGCTTGTGAGATTATAAAATGCGACCAATCATATCTTATTTTATTTTGTAATTTTAAAATTTTGAAAGACTTGTTCATTAAACTCGTTTTTCTCCAGTATTTTTAAATTATGCTTTTATCATTTTATCATTTTGCCCCTATTAATACATTAACAATTTTGTTTTTTATTTTTAAAAGAGTACAAGTACTATTTACAAGCAAAATAGCCCAGTGATGGGACAAAGACTATAACTAAAAATTATCACTAGTTAAGGAATCTGTGGCATAACAGTTTAACATAGCACTAAAAGTCCTATATAGAGCAAGTAGGCCATATAATTGTGCAAAATATATCCAAATTGTAAAGAAGTTAATTTTCTCTATGTACAGATGCCATTATCTTATTTATTGAAACCCTAAAGACTTAACCAAAATATTGTTAAAGCTCATAGAAGAATACCATAAAATTGCAGATTAGAAATATCAACATACGAAAATCAGTAGCATTTCCATCCACTAACAAAGAATGATGTGAAAAGAATGAGAAATCAATTATATTTTCCATAGCTACACAAAATATTGTGGGATAAAATTTATCCAACAAAAAACAATACAATAAAGAGTGTGTCATACAATTATCTTAACTATCATATTTTCTCTTCCTTTCTCTTTCTTTCCTTCTTTCTTTCTTTTTCTTTCTGTCTTTCTTCTTTTCTCCTTTCCCTCCTCCCAGTTGTTCCTTCCTTTTTAGCAGTTTCTTTCTCCTTCACAATATCTATTGTAACTTTCAGATTTTATTTACTCTTTCAGGTTCTTACAATAGTGAGACAATATGATGTTTATGTGTGCAGGTCTGACTTATTTCACTTATGAGTATGCTCTCCAGTTGCATCCAGCTCCATATAAAAATCTTGAGTTTGTCTTTCTTTATAGCTGAGTAATACTCCATTATATAAAAATACATCTTTTTTATCCATTCCTCAGTTGATGGGCATTTGGGTTCTTTCTAAGATTTAGCTATTAAAAATTGCGCTGCTATA
This sequence comes from Dinomys branickii, assembly GCA_004027595.1. NCBI lineage: Eukaryota > Metazoa > Chordata > Mammalia > Rodentia > Dinomyidae > Dinomys > Dinomys branickii. The sequence goes on from PVLD010019965.1 coordinate 25,323, forward strand.
AACATGGGTGCACATATATCACTGTGATATGATGTTCTCAGTTCCTCTGGAAAAATACCCAGAAGGGGAATCACTGGAGGACATCTAATCCTAGTTTACTGAGGAATCTCCAAACTGATTTCCACAGTGGTTTCTCCAATCTACACTCCCACCAAGAGTGGAGAAGTGTTCCTTTTTCCCATTGTCCCTCCAGCATTTCTATTGGTTTATTAAAAGAAACAGTTAATTGTTTGATCAATCTTACATGCCTGTATCTTGTTATCTGAGCAACCACTTTGAAAATAAGAATATGTAATACAACAACCATTGTTAATTTCCTATCACCTTGTTTTGAAGTTCTGTACTGTTTTTAAAGTTTTTGTGTTGTTTTGTTCAGGTTTTGTTTTGTTCTTTTGTTTTTGTTCTTTTCTCTTTAAAAGAAAAAAGAAAAAATAGAGAATATGTAGGAAAATTAGAATGCTTGTGCATACTAATTCGTGCATTGTGAGTGGAAATGCAAAATAATGTAAAAACAATATGAAATAATCAGCAGTTTCTCAAACTGCTGGACACACAGTTACCATTTAATAGCAGCAATTCTAATCTGCGTTATAATGTAAAGCCCTGACTTATGAACAATCAAGTGCAAACTTTGACAAGTAGGAATGGACCTCACATTATAAGCATTTGTGAATGGGAACAAATCATGGAAGTAGCTCATATATCTGAAGGCTATTTTCACATCTGTGCTGCTGTCTGCTTAGTATGGTGCAATAGTGTACAGTAGTGTAGCGCTCAATCACAACTCAGGGTGTTCAGAAGCAAGAGAAAAAACAGTGGTTCTCTGGAAGGCCTTACTAGAAAGTGCAAAACAATAACCAGTGAAACAAAAGTGAAAATACAGTACAAGATTCACTTTTTCAGACTTACTAATTAATCCAACTTGTGCATGTTCTCCCTGAATAGAAGCTGTTCATAAGTTGGAGACTTATTCAAGAGAAATGACAGTATATATCCATGCAGAAACTTGTACACATTCATAACTGCATTACTCACAAAAGACCCAAAGTAGAAACAATCCCAACATTTTCCAACTGAAGCATTGTTTTAATATATCTGAGAACTAGGATATTTTGAAAATGAGATAGTGAGTGATATATGGTACATTGATCAACCTTGCAAGCATCATGCTAAGTGAAGGAAACCGGAGACAAAAAGTCACATATTACATTATCTCATAAGCATGTAAATATACAAGTACATAGAATGATAGATGATGATAAATAGATAATTATAGTTGCGGTTCTCAGTGTTTGCAGTGGAGGACGACTGGAGAAAGATTGCTAATATATATGAAGTTTCCTTAATGAATGATGAACTTTTTCTAAACTTTGACTCTGGTGATAATTGCATAATTTTGAATGTTCTAAAAATCTTGAATTGTGTACTTTTAAATGATGATTTTATGACACATGAATTATACCTCAATAAAGACGTTAAGATGGAAAATTTGCAGTTTCCAATGATCTGCTTGAAGGTACAAATTGATATAGTGTATATGCTTATGGAATATGCTGAGTCCAGGAACTACTAAATTATTACATTTTTAAAATTGTGAATTCAAAAGTATGACATGAAAAGGTCACTTAGATTCAAGATATTCAAAATATGGTCCACTGACTTGGCAAATCACCTTAGGGTTTCCAAATTCTCAGACCCCCCATTCCTGAGCTATACACTCAGAATTTGCATTTTATCCTGACCTCAGGTGATTTATAAACTCATTAAATTTAAGAAGAACTGGCATAATACATAACCTTTACCTGTAATCCTTCATTGATCAGATTTTCTCGGTTTATACTTACTGTACCTGCTCTTTACTCTCACTGATATGTTCAGCCCATAAACTACAGAACTCTAATCTGTCACTCAATTCCTCGCTTTATATCATTCTCTATGAAGTGTAGACTCAATGGTAAATCATAAACTCCATATTAGTAGCAGCACCAGAACCCTTATCTCTTTGTGCAACATCTACACTTACCTTGAAAACACTCATTTCAGATAAATCTTGGTTTCTTTCTATAGTGTTGCATTCCTTGGTTTTACAAAAGAAAATCAACTTGCATGTCTTGCTCCCTCTTAGAAAACTGTGACTTCTGATTTCAAATGTATCTTGAGGATCCCTCACAAACACTTTTATGAGCTTTTATTGCTATTTTAATTTCCAAAAGTAGTTAAATTTGAATCTAAATTATACCACTCCGTCAGATAATTCACCTATCTAAATCACCTTTCGAACATTTGCAGAATCCCGAACTTTGCAATCATAAACTTGTTAGTCACTGTCCCACATGAATTATATTTGCAAATATTATAACTGTTTTACAGCTATTTAAAAATAGAGTGTCTTCTCTCTGGGTAAGATTTTGCTACCTAGCCATACTCTTGTTTTCACCGCTTCCAACAAGCTAAGTCACCTCCACCACATTTGTTCAAACTTGATCCCTCTGGCTTTCTTTGATCTCTAAAAAATGTGTTCAAATGTTTTTTGTCTTAAAACAAGCAACAAACCACACTTAATAAAATCGAAAGAGCAATAAAAGCCATTTCTTTCTTTAGCAGCTATATTAAGTTGGCCCAAATATTTTTCAATTGTTTTCTTAATAGACTTTATTGAAAGTGCAATATTTTCTACTTTAACTCACACTCATTTATTTGAACACTGTATCTGACTTAGCCTTGTTATACTTTTATTATTTTATTATAGTAGCCAAAGGCCTCTCAGTATTTACTGTCCTTGAAGTCTTTTCTCTGTTTACCTTTCTTGACTTCTTAAAAGATACTGACATTGCTGCTCAGTTATTTCTTGAATCCATTGTGGTCTTCTTTTGGTTCTTCAGTGACTTTTACCACTATATGCCTTCCCAGTATCATGCTTTATTTTCAAATTTTAGAAAGCTGGTTCTTATGACCTCATCTTTTAGATTTATTCTGGTCTCTCAATGCTTTGTGGATAAAAACTCATCCATCCATCATTATGCTTTATGATAATGTCAATCTTCATGTATTTTGCAGCATTTGTGTAATTTCTGCACTAAGTTTTGGTTTTTGATAGAGAGCTGAAACAAACACATGTTCCTGATTCACCATCTTGAAGAACAGAAAAGGCTTTTGCAATAAACTAGATTTCTTACCTATAATTTCATCGCATCTTTTCACATGTTTGGCTTCTCTCACTATACCCTAGAGTGTAATCCTAGATAATGCATTTTACTATTCTAAAAAATCCATCTTAATTGCACCTTTTGATCTTTATTAATTCCATCTCTGAGATTTGTCTGAGTATTTCAATATTTTCTGTAATTTCTAGAGTGGAATGTATTACTAAATCATTGCTACTATTTATTATCTAATAAGTAAAGAATTTAGAAACATAGAAAGTTGCATAAAGTTTTTTTTCACATTTGAGTTTATGGCATTAGTTCAGACATATGGAGCTGTCATTGTTTTTACTTATGAAAGAATTTTAAATTTTATATTTTGCCTAATTTCATATAAGCATTATTTGTTATATCGCTGACTCTGTTTTTCTTCATATTATATAATGGCTTAATTTAGTTTGCTAGTACCAAATTTTATATTTGTATATTATGCATATTTTATTTTGAGAACTTATGATATTTTATTGCTTTAGCAAGTGCACTTCTACCATTTATTCGAATTTAATTTTATTTATAAATGCTTTTAGCACAAGCCATATTTCTTTTGTAAATGGATTGTTTTCATTTTGTTGTTCTTAGGGATTTTTAAAAAATTACTAGAGTGCATTCTTTATTCTTTGAGAGGAAATGTTCAGATAAAATGAGAGGAGTCAAAGCTGGGAAAGGTATGATAAAGCATAACCATAGATGATGAAAACCATTTTGTTCATTATGTGAGCCTTTCTGTTCAACATGATAGATCCAGCATATGCATTTGTGTCAGGTCTCTGTCCAAAACAAATAAACAAACAAAACTAAATAAAAAATGAGGACCAAACTACCTTACAAGAGGAGTCACAAAATGATACAGAATGTACACATTTATAGATTTGAAATTTTTCTCTGTTCTTTGGTAGTATACAATATGTTTGTTAACAACATGTAACAATATACACGCTTTTAACTTATTTTAGTCCATTTTTATACATAAGCTATATCTTCATAGATGTACAACATACTGTAGATTCATAAATTACAGCAAATGGTAAAGAAAATAAGGATTGATTCGTTTCTAAAGGGTAGGAGGCATAAAAGACTCCCCATTGGTGGGGAGAAAAGAAATTCGTAACACACATAGTGGGCAGGCTAGTATAAAGATACACACTGTGTGACAAAAACAACTGTGAAAGAAGCACTGACTTTATAACACATACTGGTGCCCACCCTCCCAATACCAAGCAGGAGTGTCTCTCTCCCATTTGAATTTTTTTTTGTACCTGGAATCAAACTCAGAACCTTGCACTTGCCAGGCAGGTGTTTGTGCTGCTGAGCTATATCCTGGGGCCTCCCTCCCATTTCAAGATGAAATATCTTCTACAAGTAAAAATATATTCTAGAGAGTATGTGAAATACATGCTGGTACCCTAAATCTGGATCATTTTTATATCTGAGTACAGTTAGGAATTGGACATTGACACTTACAAATGTCTCACGAGCACTAATAAATAAATAGGGATTCCTTTTGGCGATCAGTCACTGGACTGGAGAGGACATAGAATGATTTTCCTGCCTACTTTTCTCATTCTCCAGAAGACAGCTGCTGTCCCTTCCTGGGAACCAGATTAAGCACTGTCTTATGGAGACTGCATACTATGGGAAAGAAAAAGAGCACATGCATCAATGACGACATAACAGCCAAGTGCTCATTAGAGTGCTGAAGATAAAGTGAAGCGTAGAAAGGGAATTGAGGGAGAGTTCATTTGGAATCAGAGGGCCAGAAAATGCCTCTTTCTGAATAATATATGTGAACACTTGCATGACTGCAATACAAAAGTCAACTGCGTATCCCATGGAATTATATCCTCTAGAAAAAAGAGTGCAACAAGTAAAAATATATCCATTTACTTTCCAACATATAAAAATTACTTGTTAAAGGTTTTTCTTTATAATTTTAGCAAATAGTGTGTTTAGATCTTTCAACCAATTAAGCTTTTGTTTTCTTTAAACTTCATGTTATTTCTGCCATGATACATATTTATTCATAAAAAATAACCTATCCTTGTTTATTTTCCACTTTCTTTCCTTCAATTGGATCAGTTTCACTTTTTATATGCCTTACTTATACGAGTTTTTCTTTTTTACTAGTTTGGAAATTAATCATTCTATTCTTGGGTGAGTTATTTGCATTTTTGTAAATAACTACATTTAAATATATAAAGAATATGTACAGCTCATGTTACTATATATCATTGTTTGCAATTCTATAAATGAAGTCTGTATGCTTGTGTTTGTGTAACATGTGTACATTTACAACATACATACGTATGCCTGGCTTCTCCTCGTTCTCCTGTCTAATTGGTCCAACAGCCATAGTGAAATTGGCTGTGATTTTTAGTCACAGATTACAAAATAAAATTACCGTATCATGAAACATCAACTATCTTAGCGTAGGAATTATTTTATATTTCAAATATACTACAGTCCTTAGGTATGTGGCTGATATGCAGCTTTAATGTTATCAATTTTACAGACTTCTGCACTTTTTCCATGTAATCTCCAGTCAATGTGCCATTCTCCACACCTTCGAAAAAAGTTTGAATCCTCTTGATGGCACTAATCATTGGGCTTAATTTTTTTCACTACATGACAACCTGAGTTCTGAAACATATCTGTGATTTCTATGAAAAACCGGAAATGCTGATGATCGGCATTGATAATTGAAGTTCAACTCTTATAGAGGATCCTGGTACCATTTGTTTTACTTTTGTTGAATGTTCCTGTTTTTTCTCTTCTATTCCTTTTTTGTTTCTGTCCCCACTGCTACAGAGATCACAGTATGACTGAATTTGTTATTTGAAGAGATACCACTTATTTCCTTCTAAAAGCTTCCAATCTTCATTTCTCTTGCAGATTTGTCTTGCAGAAATGAGAGCAAATGAGTGTCAGGAGGCATGAGACACCAAGGGTTTGGGGTACAGCCATTTCCTATCCAAGGTCTCAGGTCTTTGCTTTTAAATTAAAGACTTAGTAGGGATATTTGAAGTGAATGGTATATGTTATGGTTGATACATTTTGTCAACTTGGGGAGTCTAGAGGTTTGGCTGAGTGATTCAGCAGGAAGCCAGGGTGCTTACTTTGTATACATCCTGAGCCTGTGGAAGAGGAGGGCATGGAGACTGCTTGAGAGCTACATGCCCCCTGGGTGGGGGTAGGCTGTTTACAACGGAGAAAAAGAGGCTGCTTGCAGCCATTCGTCCCTTTTTGCTGGTTGTTTTTTGCTGTGCTCTGCTACCATGAACAGTTTGCCCTCTGCCATGTGCCACTCTGCCTCTGAACCAGCCAAGTATGGACTGAGACCTCTATGAACAGTAAGCTAAATAAACGTTTCCTTCCTTCATTTTTTGCATTGGGTATTTTGTCTCAGCAACGAGAGGAAAGTAACCAAGACAGAATTTGGTACCAGCAGAGTGGGGCCATTGCTGTGACTATACATGAGCAGGTGGTTCAAGAGCCTTTGGAAACTGCTTGTCGGAAGAGTTTGGAAAGGTTTGGAGATGTCTGGTTAGAGCTCGGAAAACCAGAAGGCTGATAGAAATCCTGCCTTTAAAGACCAGGTTCAGGAAGGACTACATTGGTTGTTCGACTCCAGATGATGTATATTATGGCTTGGCAGAAAGTTTGTGTGTATTTTGCTCATGTCCAGAGACTTCACCTAAGACTGAGATTAAGGGCAGCAGTGAACTGATTAATCTGGCAAAAGAAATATCAAGGCAGTCGAATGTTGGAACAGTGGCATGGCTATTGTTGGGGGCTTTTAGCCAGATTTATATTGACAATCAAGAGCAAAGAGCCAGCAGAATGATTTAAAATGTTGTGAGTTTGACCAGAACGGAAGCTCCAGTGAAAGTGTGGTTTGCAAAGATAAGGCTGAGGGCTGAGGATGTAGCTCAGTGGAATAAGCACATGCCTGGCAAACACAAGGTCCTGAGTTTGATCCCCAGTACCGCAAAGATAAGGCTGAGGAGCTCTCTATTGCTGAGAAGGAAACCAAAGAGTGCCGTGTACCAGAATGGAGGCAGCGGCCACACCAGGTTCCAGAATGGAGGCGGCATAGAGAATTTGGTCCTCAGAATTGGATTCAGTGTGCCCAGTGATCCAGGCACTCAACCGTTATGGCCAAGAGAGAGGAGAGTTTGGCTACTGTTCCAGGTGGCAGCAGACCTTGGCATCATCCACGTGGCCCTTACTTGGAAAAATATCTATTCAGATTCCTTATTCATTAGTGCAACTTCTAACAGAGAGTTCAGATAAGCTCACATGCACATGTCAAACTAATCTTTGATAAGATGTTGCAATGAAGAAAGGAAGCTTTCTTCAATAAATAGTGATGGAAAGTGCACATCCACATGCCACAGAATTGAAATCTTTTTTTTTTTTTTAACCAGAAATCGAACTCAGGACCTTGTGCTTTCTAGGCAGGCAGTGTGCTGCAGAGCTGAGCTATATCCCCAGCCCACAGAATTGGAATCTACTCTATACCATATACAAAACTCAAATTGAAAATGGATTATAGACACAAATGTTGGGTCTGAAACTGTAAAATGTCTAGTTGTAAACATAGCAAAAAAGGCCAGTTACATTGATCTTGGCAATGATTTTTTGGATATGACATGAAAGCCACAAGCAACAAAAGCAAATAATAAGCAAGTGTAACTATATCAAACTAAAAGGATTTTGCACAGAAAATAGTTTGCATTTTACAGATTCTTTGTGAGGCTAAGCATAAGCCATATATTTACACACTGTTCATTTTGTCATTTCACAATTTTCGTTATATTACCATTTTTCCATATATGTTGCTGGTTCAACTTTGGTTTAAGAATATAATAATGTGGTAATGACCATTTGTCTCCTAGTTTGCAAATATTTTCATCAAATATTTTACTTGCCTTTTTGTTTCATTGTCATTTGTTGTGTAAACATTGTTACTTATTTTCATGAGGTTGAATCTGTTTAAAATCATAAAATGTTTTTTTCTTTCCTCTGTCTCTCCCTGTCTCCATAGATACACTACATACCTCTTCTTCCTATCTAGTCTCTCAGTTGTGGTTTTCTTGAGGTAGCTATTTCCAGAATGTTTACTTCTTACTTATAATAACTTTTGTAATGTTGTTCCTTATAGTTAAATCTATCAGACACTGAGATCTGTAAAGAATATGAATTAAGGATATTATTGTTTAAAAAATTCAGCTAAATGACAATTTTCCCCCAAATATCACTTAGTCTATTTTCATATAATGCATTCGTATTTACTTCAAATGTCCCTTTATCATCAAATGAATTTATGTACCTACAACAGATATAGATACCTGTGTATACACCAGGTCATTTTTCTAGATTTTCTATCTGCTTTATCATTGTTTTTCTTCATATATAAATTCTACCTTGTTTCAATCACTACAACTTCACAACTTATTTTGAATAAGGTTAATTCTGTTTATAGTTCTGACACTTCTCATATTTTTCCTACTTCCATATGAACTTTAAGTTTGTTGGGACTCTTTCAGTAACAGAATACTCTTGCAATTTTAAATTGAGATTACATTAAAATTATGAGTGATTTATAGAGAAAATGTAAAAGTAGGAAATTATATCAAAACTATTACACATTTAAAATTATGGGTAAGAAGACACAAAATAATAAATTCTCTCACACTTTTGTCAATTATGCACATGGTTAATTTTTATCTCCTGTCATGGCCATTAAACCACCAAAGAATATTTATGGTTTAGGGTAAGTTTCTATTTGGGCTGAGCTTATCACAGCTTATCAAAAAATAAAAAATCAAAATAAAACCTAAAACACGTAATCCATAGGAACATTCCTGAAAATATAAGATAGGAATATACAAAGAATTAAGAGGTATCATGCATATGTACCAACTACCCACAATAAATATATACATTATGCACCACAAACGTGTACTAATGAAGTTTTAAAATTAAATTAAAAGAAAGAATGTTAAGCCATTGACTCTAGCTTGAGGAACTGCATGCCAGAGTGAAATCAAATTTTGTAGGATCTTCAAAACTCTTTGAGTATGCCAATCTTGATTTTAAATGCAGTCTTGCTATATCAGTGATTTTAAAATCTTCAATTTTGATTCTCCTCAACTTCTTTTCTCAAACCTTTCCTTTTCAAGCATAAGATAAAAATTTTGGTATTTTTAAGGTAGAATTTTATTTTAACATAACATTAGTTCCCATGCACACTTCATCCAGTTGCCACAATGATAACATCTTTTTTTTTTTTTTATTTTAGAAACATAAAAGTACAAAAACATATTGACAAACAGACACCCATTATCATAGAAAATAGTACAATCACAACTAATCTATAGACAAGGTGATATGGTCTCAACAGTAGTTGTTGCTTTATCCATTGATATCTTCGAATTGTAGATGTATGGACCCATATACAGACATGCAAATTTAG